>BQNB010108139.1:0-23016 GCA_026074375.1 Tanacetum coccineum | reverse complement strand
TATAATTCATTATACACCCGAGTGAAAGAGAGAATCCCAAACACTTATGTGAGGTGCTACTATATACTTTTTGTGCTTTCAATTACGAGGTCTAGAAGGTTGTGTTGTAAAATACTTTTAAAGTGTAGGTTAAATGACCCTAATACTGCTATTTTCTAGGTAGAAAAGCCTATTTGCTTGAGGACAAGCAAAACCAAAGTGTATGGGTATTTGATGAGGTGTCATTTTATATAATTTTTTGGGGTCATTTAACCCTCTAAATCGTGTATTTATGCCTAAAATAGGTACTTAATCATTTCTTTTCAGGTATTTAGCATTTGGAAGGCATTTGGAGGAAATACACGTGACTTGGGCTCATTTGGAGAAGAAATGGACAAGACTACGGACCTACACCAAAATCTCTTGAAGATTATGCTTACAAAGCATGGAGACGGCGTCGCAAGCATAAAGCGACGTCATCATGATTTACGAAGCGACGACGTCAGTACATTACTCTAGAAGATTTTGTGTCATGAGATTAAAAATACCATTTAACGCGCGCGTGAAGTGCCAGATATTGTTTTGATCATAACTCCTTCATACGAAATCAGATTTCGACGTTTCAACAGCCCACGCGTTCAGAACAAGAAAATATACAACTACGCGAAAAATGTCGTGGTGACAGCATCACATGTTATTGGTGACGTCGTTGGAAGGTCGGTTTAGGTTTTGCCTATAAATACAATCTCATAACTTCGTTTTTATCAAGCCCCCAACCCTAAGTCCGATTCTAGGGTTTGGGTAGGTGTTTTTCCAGCAACTTAGAAGACTTAATTCAATCTATAAATATCTTGTAATGGTTTGATTATCATATCTATCTTAATTCATGTCTTCAATTCCTTTTGTTGATTATGATTTCTCTTGCTTGAGTATGCTTGGCTAATTCATCTGGTATTTATTTGTGAATGCATGAACCTTGTCATTAATTGATTAGAACATGTTGTTTGTGACAGATTCAATGAGTCTAATTGATTATAGTTTATAATTCTTGTTTCTTATTGCTTCTTGTTAATGGATGTGTGAGTTAGGCTCTAGAAAATCAGCTTTTGTCTGTATTGCTGTTGATATGTCTAGGGAAATATGATTGTGTAGAAAGGATACCACATGTAACAGTCTTTATATTATCTTACCCCTTATATGGTTGATCCCTCTTAAGATATTTCACATGCATTTAATATACTCTTAGAGGCTTTGTAATAGTCTTCATACTACCTTACTTGTGCGTTGCCCTAATAGAATATTACATAGACGATGGGTTCATGTAATCCGTTCATGAATTAGGAAATACTTACACATTACATCTCAAGTGTGACAAAGCAATAGGTAGAATTGGATAGATAGCAAGGAGTAGTGCATCCCAGGTGAATACGCTTCATTGTATATATCTCTTCATTGAATAATTTGTTATTTAGTTATTAGTTTTAGTTTAGCTTAAAACCAAACCTCTTAAAACCAGAATTTACTTGCCTTCTCACTAAAAATATAAAAACACAAAAAGAATCTTCCTTCAACCCCTAGACCTTAGTAAACATTCAATCCGGCCTTCACAGTGCTATTCCCCTAGAGAACGATAACAACCTTTGAGCCTTGCCTATACTACACTACAACAGTTAGGTACACTGCCTAATGAGTTGTAAAACTTCGTGTAGAAGTCCCCTACGATAACCGCATCAACTCTTATCAAAGGTTACATGATAAGTCTCCTCTATTTATTGTCTTTTTGTATTAAAGACTCTTAAAGATTTAGAGTTGAATGAGTATAAGAAATGTCCATCATCAGCCTTAGCAACAAATTTGCCTAGATGGTCTTTGTGATTATGAATAAACACTGGACATCAAAATACATGAAAGTATCTGATGTCAAGGATTGTTTCTCTAAAAAATTCATACGGAGTCTTATCATGTCTTTTGACAATGATTGATTTATTATGAGAGTAGTAGTCTATTCTGACTGCTTCAGTCCAAAAGTGCTTAGAGAGTACTAAGCCATTCAGCATTGTTCTGACAGCCTCAATAAGAGTTCTATTCTTCCTTTTAGCTACACCATTCTGTTCAGGTGTATAGGGAGAAGAGAATTTTTGAGAAATTCCTTTCTCATCACAAAAACTCTCAAGTTGAGAATTTTTAAACTCAATCTCTTTATCAGTTCTGATTTGTTTGACTTTGACATCATTTTGGTTTTCTACCATCCTGATAAAAGACATAATCATTTTAGTTGTCTGACTCTTTTTTTTGAGAAAATAAACTCATGTGTAGCTTGAGTATCAACAATGACCAGGATGTATTTCTCATGATTTATGGACATTGGACTTACAGGTCCAAATAGATCCATATGAAGAAGATGTATGCATTTCCTGATAGAGAAGTTTTATTTAGTTTTGAATGAGGCTCTATGGTGCTTTCTCCTTCACAACATGAGCATGGTTTATCCTTTGAATAAACAGGTGAGGGAAGACCAAGAACTTTGTTTTGTTTATCTAGTTTATTAATGTTTTTTAAATTTAAGTGAGATAGCCTTTTATGCCATAGCCAGTTAACATTTTCTGAGGCTTTGCCAAAGAAGCATGCTCCATTTGGAGTTAGTGATGACATGTCAAGGACATATACATTATTTCTTCTAGAGGCTATCAACATAATTTTTTTGTTAGCATTAAAGATTTTTCTTGCTTATCATCAAATTAGACAATGTATTTAGCATCACAAAGCTGACTGATGCTAATGATGTTGTACTTAAGACCATTTACAAAGGCAACTTTGGAGAAAATAATACCACCACAGTCTATTGAACTATATCCCTCAGTAATACAAGATGAGTTATCACCAAACACTACCTTGGGACCTGGTTGCTCCACATATTTTTGTAGATAACTCTTGACACTAGTCAGACTCCTAGAGCATCTACTATCCAGGTACCAGATGAGCTCCCTAATGTGTCTCTGCACAAATAATAAACTTGATTAGTTTCTTTTGTGAACCCACTTCTTTATGGGCTCTCTGACTTTTGCAGCTTGAATTTTCTCACCTCTCTTAAAATAATCAAAATCATTGTAGTTAGTGGTGGAGTGTATAGTGCTTCCACATGTATTACACCTCACACCAATTGAAGACTCACTAGACTAAGAGGACTCAACAATTGCTCCTCCTCTGACTATATTGACATGATTATATCCTAAGGTAAAATGGTCATAACTTCCACAGATTTCGCACTCAGGGTAATTTTTACAATCATCAGGTCTATGATCATTGAACCCATAGTATTTGCATGGTGAGAAAGGCTTTGCCTTTGCTTTTAGGATCTGTTTGGAAAAGATGCATACTAATAAGGCTGTGCCTTGTAGTTTTCACTTCTTTTTAGTTATGCATCATACATTTCATGATCTGAGGTCCTATAATCATCCCTTTTACACTTCATGCAATAGAGGATCCTATAGCAATCATCTGTTGAGTATTAGTATAGTGACAGAGTTTACATTTAAGCTTGGTTTTTTAAATGGGCTTGGGCCTGATTGACTTAGATGAGTCAATGTTCTAAACCTTGGGTTTAGATTTCTGACTCATTTTTTATGAGTCAACTAACTTAGATGACTTAGTCTGTGGAATTTTAGATTTTGGTTCTTAAGTCTTTTGGGAAGAATTGACCTTTTAATCAATCAACATCTGAACAAGCTTGGTTAATTCATTTATCTTTGATTCTTGTTTAGTGTTTTACTGGAGGAGTGATTTGCTCAGTATCACTAACACTGACAGTTCCTGAAATACTCTTGCTTGAAGATTCTTTTGTTTTAGCCTTAGTATATTTCATGATACCCAAGCATGGTGTCTCTCTTGGAGAGTGCTCTTGATAGGTTAACGGCATCACCTTAGAGCTTAGAGAAGCTCCCTAAAGGATTTTTAGTAGAGGTAAAGGGGTAAAAGATTCAAATTCAGAGCCTTTTGATGACTTAGGGTCATTAGATGCCTTAGTGGGTTTCAGACACTCCTTTACAGCTTGACTTTCAAGGACTATAATTCTTACAGTGTTAAATTTTGGAAGTTTGTTGTCAAGGTTGTGTCTTTCAACCTATTCTTTAGATTTTGGGACCATTTCATGGTCATAATCTAGGGAGGCAGGTATGAAAAGGTATTAACCTCTTTCTTTGAGGATGATTAAGTGAGCAGTTCACCACTAAGAATTTTTTTCTTTTGGTTTGGGATTTGCTCACTGATGCATTGACTAACCTTTTTTGAGCTAGTTAGCTATTTGTCATTGACCTTTCTTTCTTTTCTTAGTTGTTCTTGAAGAGCATGATTTAACTTAGTGAGTTCAGTGTTTTGAATTTAAAAGGTGACAACATCAAGCTTTGCTTGTTTAAGAACAACTAGACTCTACACTTATTTAGTTTGTAAAATATTTTGATAATCTCTGCTCTTTAAAAAATTTAAGGTCAACATTAATATACTTGATTTGCCAATCGGCATCCTCATCCATGGAGAGAAGAATGTTTACCTTTCTCATTGTGATGTTAATTCATTCACCATTACGAGCATGATTCTTTCCCACTGAAAGTTCATCATCAGCTTGAGCCATCAGTACCTTGACTTTTGTCATCTCTTCATCATCCGAGACTTCTTCCTTAACCCAATTAAAGGTTTCTGTAACTAGGCCTTTGTTCTTTGATTGAAAGGTCTTTGGGGTCTAAGAAGTAGAGGGATTAGCCTCAAAGAGTGCAAGTTTAGCTTTCATGTTCTTATACTCAGTTTTGTAGTCCTTCCGAGTTTTGGTTCAGATTAACTACTTTGAGTTGGTTGAGAAGACTGAATAAGTTTTGGTGTAAACTTAAGTTGAAAACCTTTTGACACCAAAGAGAAATTTGACACAGGTGATTTGTAAGAAGGTTCGAACGCTTTAAAAAAAATCTCTGGCAAAATGACCTTTTTTGCCACATTTGTAACAATCAGTGTTTTCATTTGCCTTTTGACTTGAAAAATTGTTTCTTCTTTTGATAAAACGTTTAGAATTTTCCAAAAGGATTCTCTCATGAAACTCTATGTCTAAGTCTCTGAGATACTCCTCACTAGTTCTCTCATCTGCCTCATCATCAAAATTTACTTGAAAATCCTGCACAATGTTATTAGAAAATAAGGTAGTTGATATAGGAGTGGTACAGGGAGTTGTAATGAGGGCCTTTTTGCTATCTGAGTACCTTCTTTGGATAAGGTTGTCTTCATAGACAAACCTTTCATAGATATCAGCAAGGTCAAGGGTCTGAGTATGATTGGTGTTTCTTAGTCCTTGAGAAAAGGTTAACCACTTCTCAAGAAGATTATTCACAAAACCAACATTGCTAAAGATTCACACCATCATTAGCAAGCTCATTGAGTATGGTCTTATAGCGGGTGTAGGTATGTGAGAGACTCTCAGAGGGTTTAGCTCTTAAAGTTTGATACTCAAGTTTCAGATCCGTGATCTTATTTTCCTTGGTATCTGAGGGACCTTCAAAGCTGTGAACCAAGTTAGTCCATGTAGCTTTAGCTGTTTCACAGCTAATGACTGACTCCATTATGTCATCTGGTAGACATGACATAATGATGCTTTTAACGTATTGGTCTTGAACGACCACCCTCCTCTCATCCATGGTCCATTAAAACTCAGGCTTAATAGCACCTTTAACATTTTTTGGCTGAAATGGACCATCCTTAATACATTTTATGTAGTAGGGTTCCATTCCTGCTAAATAGCAAAGCATTTACTTTTTCTAATTATTAAATTTTCCCGACGCTAGTTTGGGAGCAATAGAAGCATAGCTACCTATCTTTTTGTCAACTAGCCGGGGTACAATACTTTCAGGAGCTATTTTAGGATCTAGGTTGTAAAAAATTTGAACAGATTTAAGTGTTAAAAAGTTTTATAAACCTTCTGCTCTAATACCACTTGTTGTTCCCTTTTAGTTGGTTAACCAATGACTACAAAGTTATGATTAACTAACTCATGACATGAAAGTGTAGTATGAAAATGTATAGTTAGAAAGATATAAAACAGTAAGTAAAAGACACAAAACAAACTTTTTAACATTTAACTCTTCTTATTAAGAATTATACTTCATTTGTTTGTGGAATAACAATGAAGATTGAATGACAATGTGTGATCTCCTCACTAAAAACTTTGCATAACTTAAAGTGTTATGCAAAGATGACTACTATACTAACCAACTGAGCTTGCTCAGGGACTTAGTAGATATTGGAGGACTAGGGTTTTGTGTGTGATACAACTTTAGGTGCACAAAACTTAACCTACTTTGTTTAGAAGGATTTTATATTTATACTACTTAGTTAGGGTTATACCCACATGGGTATTAGGTACGTGTCCTAAGGTTAATTGGTCAGTACATATTGCACAGGTTTGTCTCTATTACAATTATAATCTAGGAATAGGACAAGCACCCTTTCTAAGTCAGTCCTGACACTGACCTTGTCTTATATCCTATTCAAGAAAAGTTTGTCTTCAGGTTGATAAGTACTTGATCTTATCCATTCAAACTTATCCCGCCTATTCTTTAGGCACTTATCTTCAGGGTCTTCTAGTTGTTGGAGATCGTATAGGGCTCAATGAGTCTATTGTCAGAACTCACTGAACTCATCACATTCTTCTTTGTCTCAGGGACTTCATTCATTGAGTTTCGCTTCACTAAATGGTTGAGTCTTTCTTGTAGACTCAGGTTGAGCTCTTGAGGGTGACTCATTGAGTGATTATTCACTCAGTGACCTTGGACTTGTTTAAGGATATCTAACACTTAGGATATTTTGTATTCAAATCTAAGTGAAAGATCATTAGGCACTGAATTGGCCCAACAGTAAGTCATCTTGTACATGTGAGGAGTACATGTGTGAGTTTGTAAAACATTTATAGGTAAGGTGGTGAGAAAACTCAAAGTATGATAAACCTCCAACCAAAAACTTAATTAGTCATTTAGACTTTAATCCATGATAACAACATTGTATTTGATTACTAATCATCTTGATGCAAACAAGCTAAGTGCTTTGCATCTCAAGTAAAGCATATCCCATAACGGGAAAGGATACGTTTACGCAAAGTGATCTTTGACTTAGTTTGACCAATAAGGGAGTAAAACACGTTATGTGATTAAGAACAACGTAAATCTCGATTAATGTCAAATGGCACGTTCGTTTGATGGTATGTTGATCATACCAGGTTTAGAAAGAAGTTTCGGCTTTGGCAAGAGGTGTTTGCTAAAATTTGAGTTGGCGTTGTGTTGAAAAATGAGAGAATTCATTTTTGCTCCTCTCGAAGTCTAAGCCTCATTTGGAGTATTCCTAAATCCTCAAATATCATATACATACCTTTATTGAAGTTTCCACATGTTTCGGGTAAGAGGAAAGCCAAAAAAAGCAAATCCGTAAAACGGCATTCGCAAGTGGCGCACTGGCCACGTGCTGACGCGTGACCCGCGCGCCAGAGGCAAAAATCCAGTTTTACAGATTTTAGCTATCGTTTGTTATTTTACATTTTGTGAACGTTTATTTGTCATCGTTAAAATATATAGGAGATCCTTGTCAATGTTGCACCAACACATATAATTTTCGTGCTTTTAATTACAAGGTTGACCCGATTGTGCCATAAATTATCTTTACTTAGTAGGTTAAATTCCCCCGACTTTGCTCTTTACTAGGTAGAAAAGCTCATTTGCTTGAGGACAAGCAAATCGCAAGTGTAGGGGTATTTGATGAGGTGTCATTTTATACTCTTTTTTTAGGGTCATTTAACCCCCAAAATCATGCTAATATACTCTAAATACGCCATAAATCCTTTCTTTTTATGATTCAGCATTTTAGGAGCAATTGGATGAAAAGTACGTGATTTGGACTCAATTTGGGAAGAAACGGGACAAGAATGCAACTCTTCAAGATTTTGATCAAGCTTTGGTTTCACAGTGCATGGAGACAACGTCAGGGTCTGCCTCTGACGTTGTCAAGAGTGAAGAGCGACGACGTCACGGTTTGTTGTGACGGCGTCACAAGATAAAGATGACCATTCAACTTGCGCGCGAAGTTATAGATATTGTTTTGATCATAACCCCTTCACACGAATTCGGATTTTGACGATTCAACTACCCACGTGACCACGATGAGAAGATCTACAACTTGCTGGAAAAATTAGGCTGACAACGTCACTCTTTAGGTGTGACGACATCACAAGCCACCGACTCAACTTATGCCTATAAATACAACCTCATAACTTCGTTTTTTGTAAGCCCCCAACCCTATGTCTGATTTTAGGGTTTGGATGGTGTTTTTCCAACAACTTAGAAGATTTAATTCCATCTATAGACATCTTGTAATGGTTTGGATTATTGTTTACAATTTGATAATGTCTTCAATTCTTATTGATTGTTCTTATTCAAGTATGATTGGCTAATTCATCTAGTATTTATTTAGGATTGCATGAAACTTGCAATTGATTAATTATATATAACTTTTTCGTATTGATGCTTGTGGATCCTCTATATTCATCAATTAAGGCGTGATAGATTCAATGAGTCTAATTCATTATAGTTTATAATTATTATTTCCTATTGCTTCTTGTTAGTGGTGTGTGCGTTAGGCTTTAAAAAACTAGCTATAAGATATTACATTAGCATAGACGTCTAGGAAAATGCAATTAGGTTAGAGGAAGCCCGCAACAGTCTTCATACTATCTTGCATTGGGTGGATTCCGAATTAAGTATTTAATACTTACACATTACACTAACGAGGGTGACAAAATAATAGGTAGAATTGAATAGCTAGCAAGGAGTAGTGAATCCTAGGTAAATACGCTTCGTTGTATTTGTTTTCTAGTTTATATTATTTCTTGCAATTAGGAGTAATTATTAGCTTAATCAAAACCTTTTCAAACCCGAGATTTTACTTGCTTTATGAAAAACATAAAAATACAAAAATAGTCTTCTCTCAATTCTTAGACCTTAGTAACATATAATTCGAGCCTACCCAAACTATTACCTTAGAGAACGATCAATCCACTGAGTCTTACCTATACTACACTACAACGATTAGGTACACTGCCTAGGAGGGTTGTAAAACTTATGCGTTTACAACATCCGCATCACCTGAAAACCAAAACATTATGCTTAGCTATATGAAAATGAGACTCTTGCTAGCTGTTTCCCCATCTCCACTGGCTAATAAATTAGAACCTAACCCCCTAAAATATTTGGAAACCCACTGACACATGAAACCAAAAACGCACCTCTAATTCCTAATTTTGATGAACCTGAAAACTAAAACAACAACACACCTTAAATATAGCACCAAAAACAAAAATATATCATTGTTAAATATATATAGATTGATTTCAGAATTAGTTTGAAAATACTATGTATCTACAAAAACATCAAATTAAACTGTTTGCTAACAAATAATAAATCTTGAAATCAAGTTATATAACTTGGGACCTTGTTTGGTAGTGGTGGTGACTGAATCTGCTCGCCTATCTTCTTGGTGGTCGAAGTTGTAGTGGCGGTGATGACTGAATCTGCATTGTGGGGACGGCAAAATTCTAGAAAGTGAACACTATCAAGAACTATCGAGAATACGAAGCGATGGGATCACTTAATGAGGGAAAAGCAAGAATGGGCCAAAGAGCTGGACCCAACAAACGAACCAAAACAGCCCAATAATGGGCTCAACCTATTTTGTCGCCTATTGTGACGATATTTAGTACAATATATATGTTATTTTATGTTTTCAATTATTTAAACTCACTTATCCTCATTTTATTCGTTCTCATGATAGAGCAGGGCTGAGCAAAGCGACCCCGAACCGAACCGAACCGAGCTTATTCGGTTCGGTTTTGGTTTTGGGTATTTATTTCGGTTTGGTCGGTTCATATCGGTTTCGGTTCGGTTCAGGTCAAAACCGACACTTAGTCGGTTTGAACTACCTAAAACAAACCAAACCAATCTGACATTATTCGGTTCAGCTTTGGTTTATATAGTGTATACTTGGTTTGCAAATTTTGCTTATTCGGTTTCGGATCGATTTCGGTTTTTATTGGTTTGGGTTGGTTCTGATCTGATGCTCACCCTTAGATAGAGTGACATGCTTCTCAACTTTTAATCTTTTTACAAGTTGAATATATTAATGATAAATGGACAACCATTAAATACTTTTCTCACATCAATATATTTATGGGCAAATCGTATAAAAAAATACTCATCTTAAGTTCAATTTCAATTAAAGGTACTAGTCTTTTTTTCTCAATTTAAAGTATCGATCTTTTTTCTTGTTGCAATGTTGGAGAATTAACAGGTTTGCAGGTTACATAGTAGATTAAATTAACGACCCTTTATTTTATAATTGCATTGTTAGTCCTTTATATTAATGACCGTTTGTGATTAACTCAAAATTTGGTTTTTTTTAAATCTAATTATTTTTTGAACTAATACACGTTTTTATACAGACATTTTTATACATGTTTATACACACATTTTTATACACGTTTTAATGCATCTTTTTATACACATTTTTATGCACGTTTTTATAGACACATTTTTATACACGTTTTTATGCACTTTTTATACACGTATTTATACACAGATTTTTATACACGTTTTTCTACATGATTTTATCCATGGTTTTATACACGCATTTTTATAAACATTTTTATAGACATGTTTTATACACACAATTTTATCCACGTTTTAAAAAAACGTGCATAAAAATGTGTCTATAAAAACATGTATTAAAATGTATGTATAAAACCGTGGATAAAAGCGTGTATAAAAACGTGTATAAGTTTTAAAAATAAGTAGAAAATAATTTATTTTTTTACAAAATTAAGTTTTGAGTTAATTACAAACTGTTGTTAATATAAAGGACTAACGATGCAGATAATAAAAAAAGGGTCGTGAAAAATGTAACCTGCAAACCTGCTAATTGTCTAACATTGCAACAAGAAAAAAGATAGATACCTTAAAATGAGAAAGAAAAAAAGACTAGCATCTTTAATTTAAATTAAACCTAAAATGAGTATCTTTTTATGCGATTTACCCTATATTTATTCTCATATAACTTCCTCTAAGTTTTTTTTGGAACGGCAATGTGTGGCTACATGGCCCCTAGCCCAGAAGGCGTAGCGAGCCCACACAACCAGGTTGGGTCCAGCCCAGAAGGCAATGACACCCTTCCCTTTACACACGCGGGAGGAAACCCCTATCGCCCTAGACAAGACTCGAACATGAGACCTTGCTTAGGAGGGTAAAACCTCCATACCATTGGACCAAATGCCCGTTTACCTGATTTATATATAGGTCTTACATAGTTTTTGTTGTAGTTATTTTTGTTAAAATGATCACTAAAAAAAATTAACATATATTTCAAATGTGTGTGAACATGTCCAACCAACAATTTTGTTAGGCTGCGTTTTTCGGTTTTAGAAAAAAAAAACGAGCTAAACCGAACCATCAACGCTCACCCGTAAGTTATCAAATGGAGTATGGGTTCTTATTTCTTAACATCCTCACCAAGCCCATTCCCACTCTATTATAATCCTAAGCCCAAACCCATAATGATTTGTAACAACAAACAAACGCCCCAAGTGAACCTTCACTTTAAATCCCATGTGCAACACGCCGTAAAACGTCCTATCACTCGTACGAAGAAAAAAAAGTGTTGTGTTGATCGATTAACAGAATATGTATCAGGTAAACGAATCGATTCAACCAATTCATCGTTATTCTTTTGATATCTATTTAACTAATTATTTACCCAAGAACTAGGGTTTATGTTCTCAACAAATATTTTTTATGAACAAACCAAGATGCATGTATCACTGTCAAACCAACACCTTTGTAGCATCATTAATTTTTTTTACATAGTGTATATAAATATACGTCATTATGGTACGTGCTACGTACGTGTAACCACAATATTATTAAATCGGGTACACAACGTAAAAGTACACGTTTATAAATAAAACGAGCATATTAGTATTCATTAACAAGTTTAGGTATTAGACGAGTAATTAATATTTTAGGTATATGTACTATATCGGAACATTTGAAAAAAGTACATATCTTTGAGTATATAACAAAACGGGCATGCAAGTACAAATTAACAAGTTCATGTATTAGATGAGTAATATTTTAGGTACACAACGTGACATCTGAAAGTATACTTTTAGTGTATAGCTTAAATCAGAAAATTAGATGGTTAGTTGATCAATCTCATATTGTAACCGATAAATAGTTAGTTGAATCGGCAATTGTTTTATTGTAGTCGATAACTAAAATATTTATCATCTTGGTTTTCAAGAAGTGATTTGCTGGTTCGAGATTTATTAGTTGAACTAGAATCTAAGCTTTCCCAGGGAATAAACTCCTAGAATATTTGGTAAGGCTAATATTGGAGATCATGGATGGACCTTAGTGGAGACCGGGGAGGGCCACGGCCCTCCCAAAACTTTAATGTTTTACTTATATTTGCTTATAGGAAATGCAACTTTGGCCTTCCCAAATTGATGGATATAGCCATCGGCCCTCCCAAAAAAATTACCCAAGTTCCGTCTGGAGATTACAATAATTTTAGTTTCTGATATATAGAGGATAGTCATGAATAAATATCTATAAGCATATCACGTGTCTAGTTGTTTCGACTACCATACGGAAAGCTTGATATTCTATAAAAATTGAAAGATTAGGAGTTTAGGACTGTGGGGAGCGTAGATGACTTCTATTCGTGAGTAAACTAAGGATCCAGCTGAATGGGTTTTTGTATGCAGGAGGAGCCATACTTTGGTGAACAATCTGGCAATGGTGTATCTATGAATACAGTTGAGGCCAAGAAAGGAAGATTTATCGCAAACGTAGACTGCACAGAAGTTTGGTGTCCAATGACAAAACACTTCCTTAGTGAATATTTAAAGAAGCAAAATTACAAGAGGAAACAGGTATCATGGTTTGGAATATATAATGGTCACACTCTTAACATGTCTATTTTGAACATGGGGACTTGTCGGGAATAAATGTGTATATATGTTTTGCTTCCAATTTGCAGGCTTTATCTCTTATGAACCCGAACAAGATTAGAGCTTGTGAGTATCTTATTAGGTTGCATGAAGAGCGTGGCGATAAGATAGTCGTTTTTACTGATAGTCTTTATGTACTCACGGAATATGCGATGAAACTTCACAAACCAATGATATTCAATGCCTCAAGGTCCATTCTAGCTTACTGTTTTTTGAAACTTATTATTCGTTTTTTGCTTTCACATGTCTCTCTTGAACTTTTATATCTCATCTGCAGCCACGTTGAAAGGGCAAAGAAATTAGAGGCTTTCAAGACCAGCAAGGAAGTTAACACTGTTTTTATTTCAGACGTACGTAATACAGTAGCATTTTTTTTCACATATATGTTTGTTTCATGGCTCTTGAATATTTAAATCGCTAGGACTGTTTCTTGTTATAGTTTGGCGATAATTTCATAGGTATTCCTGAAGCTAATGTAATTATTCAAATTTCATCCCATGCTGGTTCAAGACATCAAGAATCCCAACCTTTTAGGCATATCCTTAAGGCAAAGGTATTCTTTTAGCTCAGTTTTTTTAGTATATTTTATTGTTGTGCCTACAACGTTGACTGGACTCTTAGATTCTAATCAGTGACTTTTTTGTTGTTTGTTATCGCGCACAGGGCTGTCTCCAAGATAGAATCCTTTTCTACTCCTTAGTATCCACAGATACAAAGGTACTTTTATACAGACATCTATATTAGCTTATGGTTATCTGTATGAGTACTGTCTGATACATCAGATATATGAAAACTTTTCACAGAATCTTTTAATCAAAGGATGTTTAAAAATATTTACAGTTCATTTCATGGTAGTCAATTCTGTTATTAATGAATTCTCGAACCTTAAAGCCTAGTTCTTGTAATTGGCATTTTGCAAAGCCATAAGCTGAGCTGGTAAATTTTTGGAGTGCAGGAAATGCAAGACTCAATCAAGAGGCAGCAGTTTCTGATTAATCAAGTTTTAAGTTGTAAGGTAATTCTATATACTGTCTTTAAATTAACGGGATTCAGTGTCGCATATACATATAAATAGAACCTACAATCGTAAATCTGTTTCTGATTCTGTGACCTTTTACTATTTAACCAACCAACAGGTGATAACAAGTATACCAGCTATACCAGACACATGGTCAGAGTTGAGCTATCAGCGTTTAAAGGATCAGCTTTGTCTTCTTGATAATGTTATACATCTATAAATCTTATTATTATACCAAATTTCTCTTACAACTCTGAGCATCAATGCTTATATGCTGTCTTTATGTCAGGTGTTAACTGCTAGTGACAGTGAACTTGGTATGGAAATACTTGAAGATGATACATATGACATACATGGACAAAATGGCAGTTCAACACAGAGCAAGCCCATGGATCGAGCAATGAGGCATAAAATGTTCATGAAACGTTTTAAATAATTTTCAACCACATAGAATCTAAGGGTTACTTTTCCTACCAGAATTATAACCGCCACTTTTGTGTTGGCATACCCTTAAATGGAACTCTACTCTTGTACATGTTTTAGCTTTGTTTTATTTTTCGGCATTATCAAAGCTCAAATTTGTGATTCTGTCCTACATTCCAGACTTTGAGAATTCATCCTTATTCATTAGTATCATATCTCATCAAGTACGAGCCCTAAAGATAGGAAATTCATGGATTGTGGTTAAACGGTTCTTACACGTAGAGGTGCAAGATTGTGATTACAAAAGTGAACAAAAGCTGTTTAAGACTTGAAAGCTGTTTAATACTGTATGTGACTAACATACAGGCGCTAGTATGGTGACTTGTGTATTGCACGCCTTATCAGTTTAAAACTGTAACTGAATACAGTTGGTAAAATGGCCGGCTTACTATTGTGACAGTTTTAACTGATTTGATTGGAAGTGTAATAAAACTGAAATATCATTGTTATATTTTTAAGGTAAATATCCTATCTTAGCGTCTTCGTTTGAACCGGTTACCTACCCGTTGCAACCTAGACCATCGTGGGATTGATCTACACACCACTAGATGTCCCTTATGCAATGAGGACCTTGAAACAAGCCAACATATCTTTATTGATTGCCCGATAGTTGTTGATCTTTGGAACCGCATATCGCGTTGGTGGGGTATGGTGAACTATCCAAAAATCCATCTCGACCTATCTTCTTGGGCGGACTTGACGAGTCTTAACAACCGTGTAAAGTTGGGTTTTGATGTGGTTTTGCAAACAACTTTTTGGATTCTTTGGAGGTATAGGAATCGAGTTTGTTTTGATTTAAAACTACACAGGAAGGATACTCTCGTGGATGAAATCATGGTTTATTCACTTTCATGGATTTGTCATTGAAGTGGGGATCTTGTACTCAATTGGATAGACTAGACTATTGATCCGATATCCTCTTGTATGAACTTATTGTAATTCCTTGCTAGGTTTTATTTATTGATTTGCTGTTAAAAAAAATTGTTTTATTTTTAAATATTCATCTAACGGGTGCCCGTAAGTGGTTAGATGTTATTAACTAAATTTGAACTTTTAAAAAACTGCATTATATACACATTAAACAAACATATAAATTATCTTAATTACCTTTTCTAATCTAATAACTCCTCCTGTTTGTTTAATATTTTCATTAAGTCGTGTTTAATTAACGGATGACTTAATGCGGAGACCCTCAGTTTTATCACTTATTATTTTAAGTCATTTCTTTTGATTAAGTGAAAAACAAACAACTTTTCACATGACTTAATAAAATAAGTTTTTTCATATTAAGTCGATTAAGTTCAAATTAAACACCACCTTAATGCATCTGAACCAATGACCAACGAGCAAAAGAGAAAGCAAAATGCGCAAAAAGGCAACTTATGATATAGTACACGGACCAAATTAGAATTACTTGATTAGTAAAATAGAGCTCCTACAATTTGAGCCTTTGACGCAGGTATTTTTCACTCACAGTGTTGTTTGGTACTCCGCAACTGAGGTACCTTCCTTTCCCTTTTTTACAACTTTTCATTGTTAGTCTTATTATTTTGTGTTACTAATTTTAAATTTGTACTGATTTTCATTTATAGAATGTGTCTTAGTTTTGATTTGTTTTTATGTATACACTTTTTGATATTTTAGGGTTGTACTAGAAACCGATTTGATGGTTTTCACTACTAAAAAGCTGCTTGTTTCGGCTTATATAGCCGGCTTATGGCTTATTTGATTTTGGGCTTATGCTTCATAAGCTCAATTTTTGTAACTTATTTTGATTGAAACTTTTCGCCTTATATAAGTTTATTAGGACCTAATAATAATAATCTTATATAAGCCGAAAAGTTTTAAAATAAGCCACAAAAATTGAGCTTATGAAATATAAGCCTAAAATAAATAAGCCTTAAGCTGGCTATATAAGCCGAAACAAACACCCTCTAAAATGCTCATCCAAACACCTCTCAAATACATCCGAGTTGAATGAATAGATACAAATGGTTAGTCACCAAATGGGAAATAAATAAGTTTTTCAATTAAGAAGTTCGAATATTATACTTTCTGTTCTAAACATATCCAAATGTTGCTTTAGGCCTTATATATGCAACACTACTATATTTAGCATTTGTCGAACTACAACATCTTGAAATGGAAGCTGAAGCCAAACGTGCGTCTTTGGATAGCATCAGCAACATTCCATCAACCATCATAGAAAACATCCTATGTCTTGTTCCGATTAAGGATGCAGTCACGACGAGCATCCTCTCGAGGAAATGGAGGTATAATTGGGTTAAAATTCCTAAACTTGTGTTCAACGAGAAGGATATGTTCAACAAAACAGCTCTTGAAAATCAACAATCCATTTTGGAGCAGTCGTTTAGACATCTGCCAAGTGAAAGGAAACAGTTGACGAGGAAATGTAAACTTTTCTATGCTATACACCAAGTTTTGTTATTACACCAGGGTCCCATCCTTGAGTTTAGCCTTTCCATGATAGATGCAGATGTCACATGTGTTGAAATTGACCAAATAATAACTCATTTGGCGAGGAACAACAATCCTGTCAAGAAACTTGCACTTGTTTCTGAATCCCGTTACTTTTTGTATAAGTTCCCCTTATCAACCTTCTCGCTGCATCAACTAACCGACCTAAACGTCAAGAATTGTAGTTTTAACCTTAATCCAACATTCAGTGGGTTTGGCAGCCTTACACGCTTATATTTCGAGAGTATTAATGTCTCTAAAGAAGCGCTTCTACATCTCTTATCCAGCTGTCCATTACTTAAAAGTCTGGAACTGGTAAGTTCTTATTTGAAAATCGATCCTCATGAGCTTTCATAACCTATCTTATAAATGTAAGCTGCTGCTGCAGGTACTAGATTTTGAAAGTGTCGATGAAGAGATCCCCATTATTGAGTTATTCAAGTGTTTGCCTGTGATTGAGTATCTGTCTATTTTTCGTTTTCATTATGACATCGAGGTAATGTTATCCACATGGTATAAAATTTGATTAAACTTACGAAAAAATCTATGGTTGTTAATCTTGGTTTTGGCATAGTTCAAGTTTGACAATGTTCCATCAGAGCTTCCAAATGAATTGGTACACCTCAAAAGCTTTTGTGTAAACGTGATGAGGCCTGTTGATGTTCATTGGTTACAAATTCTTGGTCTTGTGATGAGAATCTCCCCAAACTTGGAGAAAATTAAGATACAGGTTAATGTCATAAATCTGTCTTGTATCTTTTTTGTTTGGTTTCACATGCCAAAATATATTCTCATAAAAAATACCGACATGTCCTGTAGATTGAACATATTTTTCATGATGAGGATGAGCAAAAGTTCGTTACTCTAGAAGAATGTCCGGACATTTGGTTGGAACATCTTAAGGAGTTGGAGATTGTAAATTTTGCCAACTTTAAAGGTGAGATGGAGTTTGTGAAGTTCATCTTGGCCAAGTCACCGGTGCTCAAGAAGGTCATCATATGGCTTGACACCAGCTGCGTTACGAAGGACGAAGAGTTGAAGATTTTAAAAGTTCTCTTAGCATGCCCTCGTGTATCACCATAGGCAAAAATCATTGTTGAAAGCAGGGACGAAGTGAGGACCAAATATGACCGGGTGCACAAATTTATTTTAGCCGTAATATAATAGAGTTAAAAAGTGAATTTAAACGAAGATTTCATTAAAACGATAAGACTAGAAATACATTTCGATGGACCGGGTGCATTTATGATACATTCGGGAAAAATCGTTGTTTATCTCAAGAATTAACACTATATCGAAAAAATCCATAGGTCCGTCCCTGGTTGAAAGTAGTCGTTCTTAGGAGTTAATTATAAATATATGCTTGACAAGTGCAATTGGTTTCATATCAATTTAGACCAGTAAAGTTTAATAGCTAATACGCTTGTTCTGTTGTATATTCTTTGTTTGATCTTTTGAATCATTTCAGCATTTGGCTTCCATGCTACATGTCAACTTGTCTAGTATCCTGCACTCCTGCAGATAGATTTTTAGAGGTGTTAATTGGCTGTTGCAACAATAGGAGGCTGGGTAACATCTGTGTTGATGATGTTGTTTATCTAGTATGCATCTAGTGCTGTACAACTCACTAAAATATGCTGTACTTTTTTTTTGAAATACAGTAAAATATACTGTAGTAGAATCCAACTACTATAGTTGACAGGAATGTTACCTATATTCCGACTAAAGTTCAGAAGTGACCAAACAAAAATAGAAAAATTATATACTACAAAATTTTGCAAGTTCTATAGTGGAAGTTCATAGTGTCGTATGGCTATGCAGTTATCTCGGTCAGATTTCAAATATCGTTTAAGGACCGAGATTTGAAATATCGGTTATCGCGGTGAGATATCGGTTTTGTTATAATTCTCTAGACCTATTATAAAATATATATATTATTATATAAAATATATATATATATATATATATATATAGATATATAGATAAATATATATAATCTATATATAAAATTTTAATATATATATATATATATATATATATATTAAAATCATAAAAGCTAAACATAAAAGATAGCATAAAAGTGTCAAACGTAATTAAATTAAAATCATAAAAGCTTAAACAAAACACATAGCATAAAAGTGTCAAACTGAATTAGTTGCAGTCCAACAGTTCAGCATCCGAATCTAGATCGTCTAAAGCATTCACTTCTTCCTCCAAGCCACCACCCACATTAATCTCATCATCGTCATCTCTATAACGCTCCCTTTTACTTCATGTACTTGGTCCGATGTCTACATTTGATCCCATCGCTTTTCTCACATCAGACCAAAGAAGATCATCACCTGTATTCACAAAGTCTTGAAGCTCATTCTCTGTTGGTATCGTCCACTCTGTTTTCCTCTACGTCTCTCAACAAGATAGGGTCTAAAGACTTGTTGGTTTTTATAGATTCGAATCGCCTTCGTAGCCTAGTGTTGTATTGGATGAATACAAGGTCATTGAGCTTTTGTTGCAAAAGACAATTCCTTTTCTTCGAGTGTAAATTGTCAAATGCACTCCAATTGCGTTCACAAGGTGAAGCACTACAAGTTTGACTAAGGACTGTGATAACAAATTTTTGGAGCAAAGGTGTATCGATCCCATAAGAACGCCACCATATATATGGTGCAAATTTTGTTCAAGTCCTTTTAGCGGAATCAGATCCAAATTGTCCCCCAGAATCAATGTACATATTTAACTCTTCCCTCACAGAATCATTTTCATCTGGATCGGGAATAAGACGGTCAATAGCAACATAAAGATCTGACAAAATCTCATTATTGGTATCAACCTTTGAATTTTCTCCATGAAAAATAGCAGGGTTAAGGAAACATCCAGCTGCATGTAAAGGATGATGCAATTGGTTGGTCCACCTTGTCTAAATCATAAACCAAACTCTACTGATTAGTCTCTCATTCGGCCCACCTTTTAGATTTTTGCTTATTTGCTCTTTCGCTCTACTCATCGCGTCGTAGATATAACCCATACACGGCTTCTTTTCTGTATCAACCAACCGAACCAAATCGACCAAAGGAGCGAGCACTTGACAAGCTAGATAATTGATCCACCCTCTTTAATACATATATATAATATATAAATACGTAATAATAAGAAAGATAATCAATAATAGTATAGTAGTATTTCCGTCAGATTTAAGAAACAAACTTCTAACTAACGCTGTCTCAAAAACCTCCCGGGTCGTTTTCCCTCGACGAAGTGTGAATTGAAAATCGGTTAAGTCCGTGATCGCACGTTTTGAATGGTTTAAAATAATTTTGATTTGGGTTTCTAAATCCTACTTGACATATTGATAAAGTAAATAAAAGCATAAAAACGAACAAAGCAATAGAAACAATTAAACATATAAAGCATTAAACAAAACGAGTATTTAAAAAGAGATGAATAAGCAAGCATAATAAATTCACTTTTAAACATGTAAACTTCTAAAAGTAAATCATACTTTAAAAGATAAAAACGAAAAGAAATATATAATTATATAATATACTAATATACATATATATATAAATAAATATATAAGATAATATATAAGATAAATATATATATATATATTATTCATTTATTTATTATTATTATTTTTTTTAAATTTTTAAAAACTTTAATCTAAATAACTGTCGCAAATTAATAATCTCTAAACATATTTTAAATCCGCACTAATTTCCAAACACTAAATGAGTAAATAAATCAACTAACTAAACATGGCAAACGTTATAACATCAAAAGATAGAAATAAGTATACACTAAGCATGGCAAAAATCAAATAGGCAAACATATTAAAAATTGATAAAATAAATCTACTCTATGTATTGAAAAAGGATTAGAAAATGGAACCGAATTGAAGAGCCGCTATTAAACGAATAACACCCGATTTATTTAGCTAAAGAAAATAATTAAATTCTATCTAGCTAAATAAACCCTTAAGCTCCGCGCCTCATGAGTTGACCGATACCAAAATAATAAACAGACAAAAACTTCAATTCGTTAACAGTGAGCAAAATACACAATCGAAGTCCAACTATCAGTTTCATATATACTACTCAAATCCAATTAGTCCCAATTCAGATTTAACTAAACCACACGGCCCAAGTACTTAAATAAATCCAATTTCTAAATCATAAAACCAACAGAGGAGGCCCAAATGCAAGTCGCATGCCTATTATGAAATTTTACAAGCTAAACGCAAGCTCAGACCCAAAATGATAAGTTACACAAGTTTTGCAATTACTAAACTTAATCCTAGTCTGAATAAGTCAAATCTGATAAGTCGAGTTCTGAAATAAGCATTCAGATTAAACCCCAAACACTATGAATACTAGATTAACAACTCTAAAATAGAATTTAAGCACTTCGAATTTGTCAAATTTGGAACTAACACAACAAGTTAAAATGGATTTAAGATTGAACAAGATTTAAAGCTAAACTTTTTAATAAGCTAACAACTAAACGAATTAAGTATTAGGAAGATCGAATAAGCAAATGAAATTTTAGCAACTAACATTAAAAACAACTAGATAAGCTCCTTGAACTCCTAACCTTAATAATAAGCAAAACAAATTCAAGATCTACAACTTAAACAACTAGATGAGCAAAGTACCAACAGAAAACAGCAACAAGGATGTCGAGTAAGTCAAAAGCACATTAACGAACCAAATGACGAAATGAATAAGCAAATAAGCGTGCAAAAGTATTGGTCTAGCACTTTAAGCTTACTCTAAACCAAACAAGCTATTTAGAAACTTGTATGAACAGAAAATATGAGCTTCTATAAAAATAAAAACGAAATAAGCACGAAAAATAAGCTATTAGAATAAGCAACACGAAAGCAAGGAGCAACGATTGATTTAAGCAAAAGTAAAGCAAAACAAAATCTTCAATAAGCATCAAACAATTTTTATTACATCATATTAATAAGCTTGAGACAAGAGCTGAGTACAATAAGCAGTAAAAATAAAATAAGCTATTACAAATCTAAAATAAGCTAAAAATGCTAAATCTAAACTAAGAAAAATAAAAAGAAAAAACTCCTAATAATGAGGGGAGCGGGTTGATTTTTATAGGTGGAGAAGGGTCATAGTGTAAATTCGCCTTAATCATTTGAGAATTGATTAGCCAATCATTTGGCTGTATACATGTTCACACGGATCAAGTCCTAGGAATAAAAGATCCAACCGTCATCTAGTCGCCACGTGTAATTCTCCTTAGCATAAATAAGACGCATCATTCTTGTCCATTTGATATTTTTCTTTTTATTCCTTCATTTTACAACTGAATTTGAAAGAGATATAACATTCCCTGCCATGTGTCACAATTGTATTAGTCCATTCCATGTGGGTGCGCTGTCACGTGACCAAAGGGAATTAATTTCCCTTCACATGCCCTGACGTCACTCTCTCTTCTCAATTCATATTTATCAAATTTCATTGGGCCTTGTTTTATTTATTTACACATTAAATGGGCCACAAGATCCATCTTGGGCTAAAATTATTAAGGCTGCTTGTCTAAACATTGGGCTGGAATATATGGGCTAGCCCGGGCCATTTAAATGGGTTACGAGCTGGCCCATTAATATCCGGGGGCACCGTTGGACTCATATTCTCGCGCTCATTTCGTTCTCGTGCTCGGTTTTGTCTGCTTTGCCTTTGTTTTTGTCCATTTCTTTAATATCCGTACCTGCACATACACAAACACAAAAACAAGCATATATTTGCAATTTTATTATGTTTTTGGTCTTTTGTGCGTATTTTTTTATTTTATAATAAACGACATTCTCTATAACCTTGGATCTTGATACCAATCTGTCACACCCCGTTAGTGGCGAAAACACAGGATGCAACGATATTGTTCATCGCACAAGATACAAGATCATACACTTTACAATTTACAAGAATGAAACTTGGGTTTACATAAATTTTACAAGTTA
>BQNB010108138.1:4203-23016 GCA_026074375.1 Tanacetum coccineum | reverse complement strand
TGTACAAGACCAAGCACCTCACGAAATATGGAAATGAAAACACTCAGATCACTCAACTAATCTAGAGTGTAACATTTAATTGGTACGCTCATTTGCTCGGTCACGATTAGCTTCGTATCATAAGCATGGCAAGGATACACATCTTCACCACTAGAGCTAAGGGAAACAAGTCAAAAGGTAAATTGGGTTTTTATTATAAGGCTAAGGGGTTAATCATTCTAACAATCTTTCACTGATAGTACCACACCAACAAGACAGCTGAAGCATACATACACGGCCGTAACGATAGAATAGACATGTGTGTTCGAATACATCCTTATTCAAGTTTAACCAAGGGTTAGGATGAAGAACGATATAGGGTAGGGATCTTCTAGTTTTCACCAAAAGTAATAAACCAACAAGGAGGCTAAATCACGCATACATGTCTGTAACGACGAAATAGACATGCATGACCCAATCCAAACCTCGTTCGAGTAAAACCTAAGGTTAATTGCTAGGAATAGGAAGTAAATTGTTGTTAAATAAAATTCACAAAACAAATAGATTAAGCTTGAACAAATAAGGTAGTTGCTAGTAACTTTTCCTGATCGTTCCATGATAAAGACTCGAAATATATACAAACGCCTCGATCATAAAAATGACAAAGACAACCTAAGTTGACGTTCTCATAACGGTCAACTTCCCTTACATCCCAAAGTTACATACTTTTACAAAAGTGGTGATATCGGTCACTTAATACAAAACTATACATCGTTGATTTTTATCCACGAATAATCGATCCTTTTAAGAATTTCATCGGTTTAAGTTTAGCGAACCGACTATAATACTTCCTTCTCTTTTTTTGATGCATTTTTCTATTTTTTTCCATTTTTGGGTTGCAAATTATACCCTCTCACAATCATCATTTTTCAGGATAATTTTTCCTTCTTTAACACTTCTTCTTCAGACATAATATATAATCGTGAAAGTAGCAAAATACACATATTTTCCCATTGCATTGTGCAATTTCCCGACCATAACAGAGATAGAAAATTTCATTTTGACACAGGTAATACAAAACTTTACACAAAATCAACTAGCAACTTTGATTAAGTAGGCTTAATCTACATGGTAGGCTAAGGTGTAACGAAATAGACATATGCTGTGAAAAAGACAGGAATGGCTCAACAAGTTTGTTTAGGGGATCTTACTCTTAAGATGAGAGTAAACAAAGGGTTACACGGGATTTAACTAACTAGTGTAGCTAGTTAATTTTACAACATTTAGGCTTTTTGGTGTATTCTTAGAAATTTACTAGTTAAAAATGTTTCTTCATCTAAATTTATAGTACTTATCGTTGTGGTCTCGAGTGATATACCAAGCCAAGTTTTAAAGTCCACTACATCACCGGCACACTCATATTTTTGTAGAATTTTTAGTAAATGTTTGGAAACAGAATAGGCTTAATTCTCACAATTTGGCATTAAGGGTTATAGTGCGTGAGGTCATGTAACTTGTAATTTTTACAAAGTTATGCTAGAAATTTTTTTAAATTTGGCATAATTTAAGCATATAGCATATTATTTGTAAAAGAAAGGACAAGTAGGCGTTCTAATTCTCCATCCATCTACTTAGATTATACAACGTCCTCGTTGTATAGATAAAATAATTAAAGAAAATGGGAAATAGAATTAGAACGAGGAACTCCCCTGATATGTTGCTCGAGATGATTCTCCAATTTGACTTCTTTGAGCAAAAGTATGTTGACGAGGCTTCAGATGATGTCACGAGTTCAAACACAATTTCTTTTTTTAGCGTTATTCCATATCATCGATTTCCTTATAGCAAGGTCCTGCATAAAAGACTAGAAGACAAAAGTATGATCCCTATCTCGGTTATACAATGGTTACAATGCAGGAAAACAATTAAACACACAACTGTACAGGGATCAATACGCCGTATCCCAAACCCTAGGATATGTCGTATTGTTTCTGTAAAAATAATTAAACTTTTTAAAGTACTGAAATTAAATTACAGGCTCATAACGTCCAGACACATTTATACGCCGTATCCAGAGGGGTTCGATACGCCGTATGGAGTGTCTGGGAAGACAGACTTATGCAAATAACTAAAAATGCGACAAACAATTTTAAAATGACCGGGTTGTCTCTCGGGAAGCACTTTTGTTTCAGCTAGTCGTTAAGTTCGACCTTTTCCTTTTCCTCCTTCATTCTTCATAGGGTGTTGCCAAAAGTTCTCGATAAGCGTCGAGGTTGTCCTTTGAGTGGTTGAGGTACTCAGACTCTTTTATGACAATGTACTCTTTGTCAACATTGAATGAGTACTTCATCATCTCGAATCTCCTGATTTTGCAGACTAATGGTTCAAGAGTGGGATCATCCCTGCATTCTTCATGCCCTTGATTGTCTTGAGTATTACCGTCATTGCTTGTGTCATAATTTCTACCAAAGATATTGTTAATCTCAAGATAAGGGTCATGAGCCTTTTCAGTTTTGATGTTTGCATATGGTTTCTAACCATAATTTTCCAAACGAGTGAATGGTGCGACTTCATGAGCATTTATATTCCACCAACATTCTTGTAGCTTTACTAGCACATTATAATCGAGTTCGTGGAATTTCCCAAAACTATTTACTAACCATGCACAGAATTTCATCACACCGAGAGTCGCATTTCCTCATGATTCTTCAACTTTTTCTTTGTGCATTAAGGTTTCTTCTTTTATTATTCCATCATCTAATTCATCATACCACTTGTGATCTTGGAAATAAGTCATGTTTCTGACCCATACTACCCCAGGTAGCTCTCTACCATTACAAAATCCATCAATATCTGAACTACACGTGGGCCATTTAGTTATTCCGTTCTTAAAATGATACGGTTCACATATATGATCACATAGTTGATATGGCACCCCGTTATCCGACCATGGTTCTTCAAGATCCCTTGTCACTGGATTATTCAACTCATATTCCTCGTAGGTCCCAATTCCTTGGATATCAAAAGTAAACAGATCCTTGTCAATTTTAAGGAGGTAGAGTCATTGAATGCTTTACACAAGGGTGTTTCAAAGTCAAATAGATTGCCTTCGATCTTGAAGATTTTAGTAATATCGTCGGGGTCATCATCTTCCTTAGCTTATATCTCTTCATCATTGTAAAACCTAAAAATCTCAACAAGTGTAAAATTACCAAAATACCCCTAATGCAAGAAAATTACATAAAAGCATGAATAAACTTCATTTAAAAAAAAAATTCTCTAGAAATATATAAAAATTCCCCACAACATGTGAAAATTATGAAATTTTTGTAAGATTAAAATATCTTATATTATGCAAGAAAAATAATTATTACTTATATTTATGTATTTTAGCCGAAATTATATATATTTAAGTAAGTATACATTAAAAATAAATCATTTAAATTAAGGATAATATCCAAATAATTTTAGTAAAAATTAAAAATCTGAATTTGTGTTTGAAACTCCCTAAGACTCGGCCTAATTATTTCTATATAATTATCTTTATCATTTTTATTTTGAAAACCCTAAAACTAAAACATTCGGCACAAACAAAATTAAAAGAGGCAACACAAGAATTTTTCCAGAGCTAGCACGAATTTTCTAAGGTGTTTTGAAGGTCAAGGATCGTGGGAAAAATATTGGAAAGATTGTTTAAGGCTTGGTTCGATCGTGGGAATTTATTTGGTTCGAAAAACAAATTCGTGTGTCAATAATTCGAAAAATCACCAAGGATCATCAAGGGTATTTTTGTATCTCATTTTTCATCATATTAATTCGTTCTATGCTTAAGAAAAATTATTATGCATGTTATGTTGGTCGAAATAATTAAAACATGTTCGAAACCCTAATTTTTAGCTAGTTATGTAATCGGCATTTATAATATTTGTAAAATTGATTTTATATTTTTCTAAGGTTTTTTATATCATAATTAACTCAGATAAATTGTTGGAAAAATTTAGGGGAGGTTCGAATATTTATTTGGGAGTTATCTTTGTTTGCTGATTTTCGAATAAGGGAAAAAGGGAAGAAAAGTGATAAAATAAATTAGGGTTAGGGTTTTGCTAATTTTTTCCAGGTTCAATTAATGCTAATGATTGGGTAATAATTATGTTTGTGGTTGGGAAAAATCAATTAGGGTTTTGTTGATTTAATTGTTAGCCGATTGTAAATTTAAAATATAAGGGGGTGATTTGTAATTTATGAAACTATGAGGTCTATTTAAACATGTTATTATACTTATTATAATCTGTATAAAATAAGTTGGGGGGTATAAAATGTCATATTGGTATTATTTTGGATTTAAAATGGTTAATTACATATAATAAGTAATTAGAAATTAATTAATTAAAATAGAGGGACTGAAATTGTAAATTCTGAAAAGTGATAGGTTTGCGTTAGTATTTGATGTATTAAAGTAATGAATTTGTCATATTTGAATCTATAAAGGACTTGTTTTTGGTAATTTTGGATAATTAAAGATATTGGTTTAATAATTTTTAAACAAAAAGGGCTAATATGTAAATTGTGGTAAATTAAGTGTTGACTTGGTAAATTACAGAAAATGGAAGGTAGAACCTGAATAACATGTGAAACTTTTGATATTTATCACTTTTAACCTTGAAAATTGTTGATTTTGTATTATTAAACCCTAAAATATGGAAAGTTGTCATATTTAACCTAAAACTTGTAGGTTGACATGTTTAAGTCCCTAAGCTATTCAAAATACATAATAGTAATCTCAAATACATGAAAATTTACTATTTTGAAAACTTACTAAAAATGGAAAGCTACTCTAAAAAATAGAAAGTTATAAAAATGGGAAAGTTATAAATATGGAAAGTTACTTAAAAAAGGAAAGTATAACTTAAATGAATGGTTTGTAATTCGAATTTATCATTTCTTTAGGGTTCAGTAAGAGGGGGGGGGGGAGTGATTTTGATTTCTGGTGGTGTTTTGTAGAGTTTGATTATTCTTTGCTTCGGATTATAATGTACGATATTCTGACCTTATCGTTTAAGGTTTCAATGACATTATTCCTCTCTATATTTGATTACATTATGTGATTGTACCTTCTGCTCTCGAGCCTTATATCTTGGTTCTTTATATGATCTGTTAGTATGTTCTAGTTGAACACTGCTATGCTACCTTTGATATTTGAACCTTTGTCAATTGAATCTTTGCATAGGATCCCTTTGAAAATGAATTTGATATAACTTTGCGTTGAACCCTTAGTTTGAGACCCAAGACACTATTATTTCCTAGCCATGAATGGTAACGTGTATGTGTCATTGATGCACATTTGGCAATGACTCATGTATGGGTGAGTGATTTCTCACACCGTTCCCCATTGATATTATATGCGCCTTATGATTGTTTATTATTTGTGTTAAGGGGCGTATGCGATCGAATCATAGATTTGTTTTGTATTCGAGGGATTATGACATTATGATTTCTGTATATTTGGTGATGATGTTTGGGTGCTTTTCCACGTCTTTGACAATTTTGTGAGTCCGACTCCATGGATTCTTGATATGATTTGTTGGGCTTGGTAATTGGACTTGATTTGATTTTCTGATTCATTCTTACCTTAACACTGTGAATTGACTATGATTTGTTCTTACCTTTATATTTGTATTCCTTTTGATTATGTCTGTGATACCCTTTTGCACAATATATCGTATCCTTCGACTTTCTGTTATCTTTTGCATTCGATTATATATATATCTGTTCTATGAGCTTTGTAAGCTTCAGCCGCACTTTCTTTTCCTCGGAGTATCTAAGCTAGGAGTTGGGGTTGCTTTCGGGATATGAGTGCTGAGTGTGGACGTACCCTAGACGATCTTAGTATTTGATGTTATGATTTGTTACTTTTGAAGACCTTCGTTATTTCGGTTATTCGTTTGGTTATGTCTGTCTTTTTTATAAGTCATTATGTTTCCTTAAGTAATGTTGACTTTATTTCCTTGGTTATTTTAATTTGAGACATCCGCTGTTTATGCTGGTGTTATGATTTATGTATGCCTTTGATGTCACACCATTTTTTGTAATACTTCTACCTTTTGGGCCGGTGGCATTACAATTTATGGTATCAGAGCCAGGTTTAATCATGACGAGGTCTTATGACCTTAGAGCTTAGGCTATGACTTCATGAGGATTTGGTAGACATAGGTTCCTTCTTGCGTATACCCCACCCCCCACCACTCTCTTTCGTAACCTATCTTGTTTTCGTTTGCTAATCGTTTTCTCGATCGTTCTAGATGGTGACTACCCGTAGAAACTCGGCTTGACGATGTTCTACACTTGAGGCCATGATTACTGCTGCTGTGGCCACCTGCTTCGCATAACCTGTACTGTGCTTGAGAACTCAGATCACCAATGACATCAGGAATGGTGTTGGATCTTCAGGTGGTGGTGGTGGTGATGCTATACCCCATGGAATTCATGTTTGGATCGAAAGGTTTACTAAGTTAAAGCCGCTTGCGTTTCGGTCTGCTGCCACTCCTGCCGAGGCAGAAGACTGGTATTAGCTTTTGGAGAAGTGTATTTCAAGTTTTTGGGTTGTCCTTGATAACTTCAAGACTGTCTGCTGCGTTTTAAAATAGAGGGTGGATGCATGAGCTGGTGGAAAGCTCATTTGCGTACTCAGGTTGGAGGCGATGCTTTTGCCCATACTTGTACTTGGGTTGCTTTTCGTGAGATCTTTTACAACAGGTATTTTCCGGGCATTCATGAACAACAACGTTATGAGCGTGAGTATGGGTCGAGATGTTAGCTGGAGTCGAGAGTAATTTCCTAGGGGAGTACATAGAGAGGTTTTACTAGTATTGGCTAGTTTTGTTGGATGCTAATGTGAAGATGCCCAGAGGCAAGTAGACATTTCAAGTGAGGGGCTTAAAGAATTTAGATGTGAGGGTTTTGGACCGGATCCGTTAATACGGAAATTATACCGAATGTTGCGCGGTTGCGGCTGGCCGCCCGTAACATCGAGTATATTGAGAGAGTAGAAATTCGAATTAAGGATGATAGAGATGGTAATTGGGATTCTGAACAGGGGGACAGGGCCAACAGTGAGAACAAAGAGTCGTTATGACCGGAGGTCTGATGAGTTATAGGGTCGCCAGGACCAGAGTGTTCGAGTTATCGGGGTGTTTGGATACGAGGTTATGATTCGAAAACGACAGATTTTCGGCGGTTGGTCAGGATCGACGGTTTTTAAAAATGGTAGAATGGGAATAGATGACACGCAAGGGTCAGGGTAATACAACCAGCGACCTGTACAGGAGTCAGTCAATTCAGATTTTAAACCAGGGTCATGCTTCAGGTTCTGCAGGTCAGAGGAGGTCTACTTAGACTTTGCCTCCTCCACCTCTTTGTACTACCTGTGGAAAGCCTCATCCGGGTGTTTGTTATAAGGCTACTGGGGGATGTTTTACTTGCGGGTCTACTCAACATAAGGTGAAGGATTGTCCCTAAGGGTAGCAGAAGCAGAGTATGCCAGCGATTGCTATAGACTTACCTCCTATACAGGACGGGTTTATGCTACGACCTCGTGATCAGGCGCCAAGAATTTAGGTACTATTACCGGTAACTCTCTACATTGGATGATCGTGGACTGTCTTCGTTTTATTTTGATACTGGGGCTACACATTCTTATTATTTTCTACCACTTTGCTAAAAGAAACTTAATTATGAATCCTACACAATTATGGAACATATAATCATTCAACCCCACTGAAGAACCATATACTTATTGACATGAATATGTTAATTGCCCCTTCTACCGTTTTGATGATAGTATTCGTCCCTGCGATTTACTTTCCTATCCATATGTTCGACTTTGATGTGATTCTTGGCATGGATTGGTTGGCTTTCATCGAAGCTACCATTGACTGCTATGTAGGACTGTGATATTTGGTATCGTTCGACCAACCTGAAATTTGTTTTATTCATGGTTCCTTCACCGCTTAAGTCCGATTATGCTCTCTCTGCACTATGAAGGCACGCGTAACTTGATTTCTCATGGGTTGGCTCAAGGTTTTCTGGCTTCTTGTTATGAACACCATCTTTGGATGAGTCAATTATATTGAAAATCTTTCTGCTTGTTCGTGAATTCACTGATGTTTTTCCGATGAACTTCTTGGACTTCGCCTGGCTGAGAGATTGAATTTGGCATTGAGATTGAGTTAATTCCCTGGTGCTGAACCTATCTAAAAGGCTCCTATAATCGTATGGACCACCTGTTGGTTGAAGGAGTTATAAGGAGCAGTAGTTACAGGAGATGTTGGAGAATGGCTTTATTGACCCAAGTGTTTCGCCTTGGGGTGCACCGGTCTTATTGTTAAGAAGAAGGATGGGAGCATGCATTGTGTTATGATTACCGCGAACTAACAGTATTTACTATTGTTAACCGCTATCCTATTCCGCATTCGGACGATTGGTTTGACCAACTGCAAGGGCCAACTTTTTTTCTAAGATTTGATCTGCGTTTCTGGTTATACACAGCTTGTGTGAGAGAACATATATTTCTAAGACTGCTTTTCGTACGCGTTATGGCCACTACGAGTTCTTGGTTATGCCCTTCGGTCTGACTAATGCTCCTGCCGTGTTTATGGATTTGATGAACCGTATTTTCCACGAGTACCTTGATAAGTTCGTTATTGTTTTCATCGACGACATCCTTCGTTTACTCCAAGTTCTGAATGAAGAGCATGAGCGGACATCTCCGGATTGTGTTGGAGATTCTTAGACTGAAGAATTGTATGCGAGTTTTCGAGTTGCGAGTTCTGTTTACAGAAGTCGCGTTCTTGGTCATATTGTATCTGCAGACGTCGCATTCATTATGGATCCATCAAAGGTTGAAGTTTATCACCAAATGGCCGAGACCTACTACGGTGACGGAGGTGAGAAGTTTTCTGGGGCTTGCTGGCTATTACCGACGTTTTGTTGAGGGTTTCTCCCGATTAGCTTTACCTCTTACCCAGCTGATGAGAAAGGGTGAGAAGTTTGTGTGGACGGATGAGCGTCAGGAGAGTTTTGAGGAATTGAAACGGAGATTGGTGTCTGCTCCGATATTGACTCTTCCATCAGGTTCCGGTGGTTTTCAGATATACAGTGATGCATCGAAGAAAGGTTTGGGTTGTGTTTTGATGCAACATGGGAAGGTGATCGCCTACGCTTCAAGGCAGCTGAAGCCTTATGAAGTAAATTATCCAACCCATGATCTTGAGTTAGCTGCTGTGGTTTTTGCATTGAAGATCTGGAGACACTATCTGTATGGTGAAGCTTGTGATATATTTACAGATCATAAGAGTCTCAAATATATTTTTACTCAGCGAGAACTTAACATGAGACAGAGAAGATGGTTGGAACTTCTGAAAGATTATGACACTAACATCCAGTACCATCCGGGCAAGGCTAATGTGGTTGCCGACGCACTTAGTCGAAAATCTGGGATGATAGCTTGTTTTGATTCCATAATCCTTCATGATTTAGAGCGTTTGGATGTTGAGCTATGTGTACGAGGTTCTGGTGGCTATTGGGCGAGTATGAGGATAGAGTCTAACCTCATGCTACAGATCAAAGAAGCTCAAAGGGACGACGGTGAGTTGTGGGCTATTGTGCAGAATGTTGAAGACGGTAAACATACTGAGTTCAGTGTTGATGATGACGGTGTTGTGTGGTTTGAAGATAGGCTATGTGTTCCTAATGATCAGGCACTTCGCGAGAAGGTTATGACGGAAGCTCATAGTTCTCCATTTACTATTCATCCAGGTTCAACCAAAATGTACAGAGATTTGAAACAGTACTTTTGGTGGAACGGCATGAAGCAAGATGTGGCTACGTTTGTATCCAAATGTATGACTTGTCAGCAGGTCAAAATTGAACATCAGAGGGCTAGTGGTTTGTTACAGCCGTTGGAGATTCCTATGTGGAAATGGGATGAGATTTCCATGGATTTCGTTACTGGTTTGCCTACTACTCAGAAAAGACATGATGCGATTTGGGTGGTTGTTGATCGGCTAACCAAGTCTGCTCATTTCTTACCCATTCGGAAGAACTATGGTATTAGTAAGTTGGCGGAGATTTTTCGACAGGAAATCGTTAGACTGCATGGTACTCCGACTTCTATTGTGTCCGACAGAGATCCGAAGTTTACGTCTCGTTTTTGGAAAGGATTACAGAAAGCTTGGGGAACTCGTCTTAAGTTCAGTACAGCATTTCATCCTCAAACCGATGGTCAGTCAGAGAGGACCATTCAGACTTTGGAAGATATGTTGAGGGCTTGTGCTTTGGAATGGACAGGTAGTTGGGATGAATATTTGTGCTTGGTGGAGTTTGCCTACAATAATAGTTGGCATGCTAGCATCAAGGCAGCACCTTTCGAGCTTTTGTATGGTAGAAAATGTCGAGCACCTATTTGCTGGGATGAAGTAGGTGAATGTTTGATTGAAGGTCCGGAGCTCATCGAGATTACTAATGAGAAAGTGGTTGTTGCTAAGGAGAAGCTGAAAGAGGCTAGATCGCGACAGAAGAGTTATGCTGATAAGCATCGACGTGACTTAGAATTTCAAGTTGGAGATCGCGTATTTCTGAAAGTTTCGCCGTTCAGAGGAGTTAAACGTTTTGGGATCAAGGGCAAGCTCAGTCCTCGATTCATCGGTCCGTTTGAGATTTTGGAACGTATTGGAGAGGTTTCGTATCGTTTGGCGCTTCCTCCGCAGTTATCGCACGTTCACGATGTCTTTCATGTATCTCTTTTGAGGGGATACCATTATCATCCATTGCATGTCGCATCTTATCCTTTTGATCAGATTCAGCCTGATATGTCTTTGTCCGAGGAACCTGAATCCATTCTGGATCGGCAAGAGAGAGTCATGAGAAACAAAGTTATTCCTTTTGTGAAGATTCTTTGGAAGAATCACCCAGAGCGTGAGGCTACCTGGGAGACCGAAGAGTCTATGCGAGCTAGTTATCCTCATTTCTTTGTCTAGTTCGGTATGTTTTCGTTTCGTTCTCATTTCGTTTTCATTCCGGTTCATTTCAATTTTCGAGGACGAAATTTTTTTTTAGAGGGGAAGAAGTTGTAAAACCTAAAAATCTCAACAAGTGTAAAATTACCAAAATACCCCTAATGCAAGAAAAGTACATAAAAGCATGAATAAATTTCATTTTAATTCTAGAAATTATAAAAATACAACATATGACAATTATGAAATTTATGTAAGATTAAGATACCTTATATTGTACAAGAAAAATAATTAATACTTATGTATATGTATTTTAGCCGAAATTATTAATATTTATTTATTTATACATTACAAATTAAATCAAATAAATTAGGATAATAACAAAATAATTTGGCAAGTTTAAAAATCTGATTTGGTCTATTTTAAAAGCCCCAAATATTCGGCCAAATACCCTATTATATTTCTTATGCATTTTAATTTGTTAAACCCTAAAAACAAAAACACACGAAACCCTAAAAATAAAAAGAGGCGGCATCCAAAAATTTTCAAGGGCTGAGACCATTTTTCTAAGGTGTTTTGGAGATCAAAGAAGGTGGGAAAAATAGTGGGAAGATCGTGGATTGCTTGGTTCGATCGTGGTAATTGTTTGGTTCGAATAAACACAACCGAGTAGTATAAATTCATCAAATCATCAAGAATCATCAAGGGTATTTTTGTATCTCATTTTTCATCATTCTAATTCATTATATAAGTAGGAAAAATATCCATGCATGTTATATTGATCGTATGAATTAAAACAAATTAGAAACCCTAATTTCGAAATAATTATGAAATCGGCACAATAATGTTTGTACACTTGATTTTATATTTTTCTAAGGTTGTATATATCATATGTAACTCAGATAAAATGTTGGAAGAATTTAGAAGAGGTTCGAAAACTTATTGGGATTTTTCTTTGTTTGTCGAGTCGCGTATAAAGAGAAAAAGAAAAGAAAAGGGTTTAAACGAATTAGGGTTAGGGTTTTGTTAATTTTTCCAGGTTCAATAAATGCTAATGATTGAGTAATAATTGTGTTTGTGGTTGGGAAAAATCAAATTAGGGTTTTGTTGATTTATTGAGTTAGCCGATTGTGATTTTAAAATATAAGGGGGTGATTTGTAATTTCTGAAACTATGAGGTCTGTTTTAAACATGTTATTATATTTATTATAATCTGTATAAAATAAGTTGGGGGATATAAAGTGTCATGTTGATATTATATTTGGATTAAAATGGTTAGTTATATATAATAAGTAATTCGAAATTAATTAATTAAAATAGAGGGACTGAGATTGTAAATTCTAAAAAGTGGAAGGTTTGGTCAGTATTTAATGTATAAAGTCTGAATTTGTCATATTTGAATCTATAAGGTATAATTAAAGATAATTGTTTAATATAAGTTAATCAACAAAAAGGGCTAAATAGGGTAAATTGTGTAAATTATGGGCTTTTTTTTTTTCATCCATCTCTTTTACTTTTTTTTTTTTCTTCCTAGATTTCCTATTATTTTCCCCTTTTCTTTCCTCCCCCCCTTTTGACGTGTAAATACAGATATGGAAGATATAATATGAATAAAAATGTGAAACTTTGATATTCTACACTTAACCTTGAAAATTTTTGATTTTTGTATATTAAAACCTAAAAAATGGAAAGTTACTAAATTGGAAAGTTACTAAAAATAGAAACGTTACTAAAAAATGGAAAGGTAAACTACAAATGGAAAGTTACTAAAAATGGAAAGTATAAACTTAAAATGGATTGGTTTGTTAATTTCGAATTCATCATTTCTTTAGGTTGGCAAGAGGGAGTGAATTTTGGATTTCCTATGGTGTCTTCTTTGATTTTCTTTACTTGGAATAAGTACAGATTTCTGGACCTTATCGTTAAGGTTTCTCATGACTATTCTCTCTCTATCTTTGGTTACTTTATGTGATTTGCTAACATTTTCTCTGAGCCTATTATCTTGGCTCTCTTAATGATCTGTGATTATGTTCTGTTTGAACCTGCTGTGCTACCTTTTGATATTTGAAACTTTGGCATTGAACATTTGCTTATGATTCCTTTGAAATGAACGTTGATATGACTTTGCTTTGAACCCTTCAGTTTGGAGACCCGAAGCAATATTTGTTTCCTAGCCAGAAGGTAACTTGGTCGTGTAATTGATTGAACCTTGGCATGACTCATGTGTGGGTGACGTGATTTCTCACACCGTCCCCCATTTGATTATTTTATGCGCATTATGGAGGTTATTATTTGTTTAAGGGGTTTGGGATGCATCCTAGATTTGTTTTGTAATTCGATGGATTATGTCATTATGATATATGGATTTGGTGACTGATGTTTGGGTGCATCACGTCTTTCAAATTTTGGAGCTCGCGGACTCCATGTACTATGTATGATTAGTTTGGGCCTTGGTAATTGGATTGATTTGATTTTCTGATTCATCTTACCTTACACTATGAATTGACTTCTGAGTTGTCTTACCTTTATTGTTTTCCCTTGATCATGTCTTGTGTTACACCTTGCACATTATATCGTATCCTTTGAAATTTTTGTTTATCTTTTGCGTTCGATTATATATATCTGTTCACTGGGCTTTGTAAGCTTAGCCGCACTTTCTTTTTCTGCGGCATGTATCTAAGCTAGGAGTTGGGGTTGCTTTCGGGATATGAGTGCTGAGTGTGGACTTACCCTAGAGATCTTAGTTTTGATATATGATTTGTTATTTTTCAAGACATTCGTTATTATGGTTATTTCGTTGGATATGTCTGTCCTTTAAGAACTTATGTACCTTAAGTCATGTTGACTTATTTTCCTTTGGTTATTTATTTGAGACTTCCGCTGTTTATGCTTGTGTTATGATTATGTATGCCTTTGATGTTTCACCATATTTGTAATACTTCTACCCTTTTGGGTCGGGGCGTTACATTCATAGTGTGTTTGTTTAGGATGACTTAGGCTTTACTATATTGGGAATAACCTAGGAAAACACCTTCGTATAACTTTAGGTCAAACTTGGTGAGGTAATCTTTGGTGTTTAAGATGAAGCATTTTCTTCCAAACACTTTGAAGTAATCAAGAGTAGGTTTCCTACCTCTCAAGAATTCATATGGTGTTTTTCCTAAGATGAATCTAATTAGGATTCGTTTGAGGATATAGGTTGAAGTATCTACGGTGTTATACCAAAAATTTTATGGTAACGATTGTTCATTTAACATTTTTCTACTCATTTCCTGTAGAGTCCTATTTTTCCTTTCTACCACCCCATTTGATTGTGGAGTGCGTGGAGCCGAGAAGTTATGTGTAATACCATTGGCATTACAAAACTCTCCAATATGCACTTCATTATCAAATTCCCTACCGTGGTGCATCCTAATTGACACTATTGAACATCCTAGTTAGTTTTGTATTTTCTTACTAAAGATTTCAAATTGCTCGAAAGCCTCAGGTTTGGTTTTAAAAAATCTTGTCAATGTATAACTAAAATATTCATCTACTATTACTAAGGTGCAGAGGTTTCCTCCGTAACTCCGTACAGAAGATGGACCTAAAAGATCCATGTGAAAGAGTTCTAAGCATCTAGTCGGTGAGACCATATTCTTAACTTTGTGACTAGCGTAAGCTTGTTTTCCAATTTTGCAAGCATCACAAAAATGTTGATCAAACTTAAGCTTAGATAAATTCCTAACTAGTTCCTTAGATGCTAACAATTGAATTAGACGCATATTTGCGTGTCCTAATCTCTTATGCCACAATGTGGAATTTTCTTCAATTGTTGTAAGACAAATTTTGTCTTTCGGCTTATTTCCTAATTTCATCACATATAATCCGCTTTTCCTAGAACCTCTACATATGACCTTTCCATTCTTAAAGATTTCACTACCGTGCTCGAAAAATAATACTTCACACTTATTCTCACATATTTGACTAACACTTAGCAAATTAAATCCTAAATTATCTACATGCTCTACATTAGCAATATTTAAGGAGTCATGAGAAATCGTACATTTTCCAATGATGTTGCCGCATAGATTACTACCAAAGATAACATTACCTCCATTGTATGCCTTGTAGGTGGAGAAGAGCTTTTGTTTTCCCTTAATGTGTTTAGAGCATCTACTATCTTTTATCCACTCGCCGTGTTCCAAATCGATTCCAAGGCATATATATATTTATATAACACAATAACTCAAACATTTGGTCCACAATATCTCATGGGTCCAAAGTTGTTAGTATTAAACATCCATTGCATTTGTTGCATTTGGTTAGGATGTTGAAATGGAGGACAAATTCCCCATGGCATGTAACTTTGTGGATGGAAGTTATTCCACGTTACGGGAAAGCCATTTGGACGATTTTTTTCGTCTAAGAATTCTTTTTGGTTGTGGTGTTTTAGACCGAGGATGAAATTATTAATTCTTTTAGGAGGTAGAGTGTTAAATAAGGTTTATAAAACCATCTAACCTCATCATCACTGGCAACAAGAATTTTAACGTTATTTACCATTATATGTTTTCGTGTAGGACCCAAAATGGATTTTGAAAAAGAAACATATTTTTCATTTCCTATTGAACAAACAGATGGTCCCTGGTTTGCTTTGAGGGTCGTTTGAGCACTAAGGGGGGCGTTCCCTGCACTCAAGAGGCCATCGCCAGAGGGTGACATATTTTGTGGTTTTACAAATTCGGTTTCTTAGTCCCACGTATTGATGCTTCAAATGAGTTAAACCCTAGACTCAATTTATCTCCGGAGGGTTTTTGAAGACTTAGCATTTCATTTAGTGGGTGTGTACTCTTTTGAAATTAAGCTAGTTTAAAAGCTTCATCCTTGAGTTTGTCATTGTCAATTTTAAGTGATTGACACAGTGTACATTCGAGATCAATTTCCTTGTTTCTTTCGAGTTTAGACAACTTTTCTCTTAGCTCACTAATTTTGTTTTCTAAACTATTCCTAATAGCTTTTAAATGTTTGTTCTTGGTGATTATTTTTAAACTCATTTTGCACAATTTATTATATTCACTATCTAAAGTAATATCATCTGTTAAATAGTTTTCATCACTAAAGTAAGAGGATTCGGAATGTACCTTGCTAGATTCTTAAGCCATGAAACACATTTCATCTTTAGCCTTTTCATCATCTTCATCACCGCTATCGTGTCAAGAACCTCCAACAAACGCCCTTTGGTTCTTATCTCTTGGTGGTTTCAGACATTCTCTGATAAGATGATTAGGGTCTCCGCATCTAAAAAACTTCCTATCACTTTTGCCGTTCTTCTCGTCTCGGCTTCTTTGGAATGTCTTTTTGTCATTCCATGATTGTCTCACGAACCTACCTCTTCTCTTGATGATCTTCGTGAAGTCTCTAACCGTCATGGCGTATTCTTCGTCTTCACTTCCGGAAGTCGAACTTTCTTCATCACTAGATTCCTTTATAGCTTTTGAAGTAAGGGATTTCCTTTCTCCTTTAGCTTTAACTATTTCAGAATCCTTCTTGATGGTCATCTCATGAACTTTAAGGTTCCTATGAGTTCCTCAAGTGATAGTGATGTCAAATCTTTCGACTCTTAGATTGTCGTGACCTTTGCTCTCTATTTGGGATGTAGAGCCCTAAGAAACTTCCTAACATAGTTCTTGCTAGAGTAACCTTCATCAACAGCTTTTAAACTAGTAATAATAGTATTAAATCTAGGAAAAACACTATCTATAGATTTGTCTTCAGAATTGACGAATTGTTCATATTGTTGTACCAAAAGATCAATCTTGTTGTCTTTGACTTGACTATTACCTTGATGGGTGGTTAACAAGGTTTTCTAAATTTCTTTTGCCGTCTTGCACATGAAAATTCTTTTGTATTCTTTTCTAGGAAAAACATTGTAAATAACCATTTTAGCTTCTTTATTTATTTCAAGTCTCTTTTTAAGGTCATCGTTTTGTTTTTCAAAAGGAAAAACCTCATCTAATTTGGTTTATGGATTGTTTTGAATAGGTAGAAAATCATCCTCAATAATAACATGCCAAAGATCAAGATCTTTTGATTTCACATAAGTTTCAAATCTATTTTTCTAATAAATAAAACTATCGTCTTCAAAGAGTGGTGGGCTTTGCATAGTTTGCCCTTTTAGATATTTATCAGAATTCATAGATCGATTGAAGCTTTAAAATACAATATATTTTAAAAATCTTGAGTGGCCTGGCTCTTGATACTAATTGTGGAAATTAGAAAAGGGGGTGAATAGTTTACCTATTAATTGGTGTTTTAAAACTTTGCTTATAAAAATGTTAGATTCAATTTTATGTGATATTAACCAACAATATGAACAAACAATATATCTAACTGCAAACAACGCAATCACAATATAAATAGAAACGAAAAGATATAAAATGAAAGTTACGAGATAAGAGATAGAACAATCAAACCACAACACCAAGAATTATAGTGGTTCGGCTACAAAGCACTTCTTCGCCCTACTCCACTCCCTGAGTATCCGTCTTGAGATTTCACTATGTCAACAAGCTCCCTTTATGCGGAGAAAATCGTTACACGTCGCTTATATCAGTTTTCGACACTAAGCTAAATGTCAAGTCCTAATCTTAGCTAGAACCAATCTACCACTTCACAAGAGTATTTTAAGGCCTAAAATACTAACCGACACACAATCAACACTTTTGGATTTATACACTATCTGGATCTATACAACTACACAAAATTGAAAATATAGAGATCAAATTTAGAAGAAGATAGGAGAGAATCGCTAATTTACAACACTTTGTTTCTTGATGAATACGAGTGTTCTTCTCTTGCACTTTAGTGAAGAAGAAAGAAGGGAAGATTGGATCACTTAAAACAAGATTAAGCAAATTAGTGATAAAAGTTTTTAGAGAAATGTAGAAGAATTTATTGAGAGAAAAAAGACAGGAACTGTGTGCAAAAGGATTAAAAACTGCCAAGGAATAGTGCAATATTTATTGGCAAGAGAGAGAGAGAACCGTCTCTTAGAGACGGTCCCTTGGTCCCAGATATATCTGAGGGTCGTTTCACCTATAAAGGGGCCATCCTTAGATAGACGCTCATCTTTGTGTCTTTTGGTGAGAAAATATTTATCTGGTTCAGATTTTTCTGTTTTGAGGGGAAAAATCAGTTTTGAATTTATATAAATAAATAAAACCTTTTTTAATTAATAAAAATATTTTGTATATTTTTATTTTTATAAAAAGGTTTTATTACATTTGTAAAATGTAAAATTTAAGACAAAAGGATATATCTTTGATCACTAATCATGTTTACTGATTTGTTTATATATACCTTAAGTGATTTACGTCGAAATAGAAATTTACGACTAATAACGTGTATACATTTATTTTTATCGTAGAATGTTTTACATTTTGTCATCTTCAAAACGTAGAGAGGTAGAAAAATATAAATAACATTTTTAGACATTATTTGTATTAACACTCTTGGTGGATGTAGCATTTCTCTTTTAGGTTTTAGAATTTTTACAGCTTAATAATGATGGGTAGGGTTTTATTTTTTATTTTTTAAAAGGTTGTATGTACATAATGTCACAAACAAACCCTATAAAATTTCATATTTTCAAAATGTGGTTCTTTTCGGGAAAGTACCGGAAGCGGACGGTTCCGTCCCAAACCATCCCGAGAACCGAAAATTTGTAATTTTAGGAACCAAGAACCGGACCATGGTTCTAATATACGATTCGATTCCTAATCGTTTCCTTGGTTCTTTTGGTTCCTCCGTTTTTTTAGACACCTTTAAACTTTTCAACTTTGAC
>BQNB010108137.1:0-23016 GCA_026074375.1 Tanacetum coccineum | reverse complement strand
TATAGAGGAGGAAGTGGGGGATGGTTTGAAATGAAGTGTTTAGGCTCCTATTTATAGTCGAATGACCCTTAAGGGCTAAGATTTGCTTATGATCTGGTATGGGACATATGTATAAGCTATTTATGGATGTGGATAAGCTATAGGATGTGTTGTATAAGCTAGAAACTAACTATGGTGAGTTGTTTTGATCATGGTATGCCGCGGCTAAGGATAGAAGAAACAAGAGACCATGTGAAGCTTTTTAATCAAACATAATGAAGATATTTGAAGAGAGGTTCTTGTAATCTGCTTAGGGATGAAGTAGCATGGTCATCAAGGTGCTTGATTGCAAGAAAAACTTTCAAAATGGGTCAAAATGCAAAGGTTATGAGTTTCGGGTACATTAGGGCTCAATTAGGGTTTTCAAGCTTGCAATTCATGTATATTTGATTAATAATGATAGGTTACTGATCCCAAGACTTATATTAAGGATTATAATCAAATTTTGATAGGTGGTTTGGGTTAAAATGGGTAGAAAATGAGTAAACGGGTCAAAAGTTCCAATTAGGGCATAATTAGGGTTTTCTAGGTTTATTTCTTGTATAATTGAAGTAAAATGATAAAATGATGATGGAATATGATTGATAATGTTGTAAATTAAGTTATTACAACTTATTTGAGTGTTGGTTTGGGTTTACAATGGATAAAAATCAAGAAACGGGTCATGGTTTAGAAACTAGCTCGGTTTAGGGTTTAGGGTTTTGAATTAGGGTTTTGAGTGCAATAAGATGTATGAAAGCTTATGAATAGAATAATTAGGGTTTACACATTGTATATTGAGTGTAGTAGCTTGTACACAAGTGATGGTGAAGAAATTAAAATGAAAATGGAGGTAAAACGGCTATTTTGGAGATCATGCTTAATGACTTGTACATTGAGCTTTTAAGGACTTGTACTTTGACTTGAAGGGATTTTATATTTCAAATGAGATGTTATATTGTTTGTACATATGCTTTAGTAGCTTGTGCATTCACTTTAGATGTTAACCTTTCATGAAGTTAGGGTTTAGAGGCATACGATAACGGTTTAAAGCCCGTTTTGATATAATGTTGCAAATGACACATTATATGAGTAATGTACTTTGTAAAAATGATATTATGATATTGACTTGACATGTTATGATGATTGCTTGACATATATGAAGATAGGATTTCCATAGATAGGTTGCGTGAGTCCGTTAACTTTAGTTATGCAAGAAATGTTGCACATTGAGATATTGGCAAAGTAAGTAATGTAATAAAGCGAAAAATTTCCCTGGAAAAAGGTGAGTTCATATATAATAGATAGATTGTACATTGCATCTTAATAGATGGATATTTACATTGATGAAAATTGCGGGTTGTTATAGTCCCCCATCCTTACAGAAATCTCGTCCCGAGATTTAATTTGATATTGAAGTGATGATTGAAAATAGATAAGGATATTTGGCACGAATTTCGTCTTTGCGTTCCCATGTAAACTATGGTCCTCTTTTAGAGTTCCATCGCACTTTAACTATAGGAATACGACTTTGCTTTAATTGCTTGATTTCACGATCCATAATCTCCACTGGTTCTTCTACAAAGTTGAGTTTGTCGTCGAGTTGGAGTTCTTTCATTGGAATAATGAGGGATTCATCGGATAGGCATTTCTTAAGATTAGAAACATGGAAAGTATTGTGGATACTACTAAGCTCTTCAGGAAGCTCTAGTCTGTATGCCACTAGACCAATTCGTTTAAGGATTTTGAATGGTCCAATGTATCGGGGATTAAGCTTTCCTCGTTTTCCGAATCGAAAGATACCTTTGCGAGGTGATACTTTCAACATAACATGATTGCCAACTTGAAATTCTAGAGGCTTTCGTCTCATATTGGCGTAACTTCTTTGTCGATCTCTTGCAGCTTGCAAGCGTTGACGAATTTGTACGATCTTTTCAGTGGTTTCTTGAATTATTTCTGGTCCCGTAAGTTGAGAATCTCCAACTTCGGCCCAGCAAACAGGTGATCTACACTTTCGTCCATAAAGTGCTTCGAACGGTGCTGCCTTGATACTGGCATGATAACTGTTATTGTAGGAAAATTCTACCAATGGTAAATGTTTATCCCATCCTTTCCCAAAATCTATAACACAAGCTCGTAGCATGTCTTTGAGTGTTTGGATGGTTCTTTCACTTTGTCCATCAGTTTTAGGATGATATGCTGTACTCATGTCTAGTTGAGTACCCAAAGCATTTTGCAATGATTGCCAGAATCTGGATGTGAAATGACTGTCACGATCCGAGATGATAGAGATTGGTACGCCATGTCGAGAGACTATTTCTTTGATGTATAACCTTGTAAGAGTTTCCATACTATCAGTCGCTCGAATGGGAATGAAATGTGCTGATTTGGTAAGACGATCGACAATGACCCAGATGGCATCATGTCCGGTTGAGGTTTTGGGTAGCTTTGTGACGAAATCCATTGTTATTCTTTCCCATTTCCACATAGGAATTTCTGGTTGTACCAATAAGCCAGATGGCTTTTGACATTCTGCTTTGTTAGATATTAGAAAAAGACTCAGTCACCCCGTGTATTTTACTGTTTATTATAGCTCGTAGTTTAATAGTTAATAGTATGTTTTTCGGTTTTAAGTCGGGTACGAATACCCGGTATATTGTAAGTACTATATATAGCCTCTTCTAACTTTGGAAGAGGTAAGCTAGTCATAACTTCCTTTTCATAGAAAAACACTTTCTCTCTCTAGAATATTCTCTCTAGTGTTTCTCTCTCTAGAAACTAGCCAAATCCAAGAATCGACCCCGTGTTATGATATAGGATATACCACAATTGGTATCAGAGCGATAGGGATGATTAGATCGTGTGTATGTGCGATTTCTTGCTTGATTTAGATCGAAAAGTGTACCTTTGAAGGCACTAGCTCATTTTTTGAAGATCTCCGAATTTTGTTGTTTGTAATGATAAAGTTTGGGTGTTTCTAGTTGCTATTACCTTGTGGTACTGTGTTGTGCAAAAGAAATCAAGCAAAATCGTTCAAAAGGGTGATTTATAGGTGATTTTGTGTGAAAAACGTCGTTGTTCTTCGTGGAGAGTTGCCAGAATTTCTTCACGGCGGTTTGCTGAAAATTAATATTTTATTAAGTAGGTTACCAACCCTCTGACACACGGCGAGTTGCTCAAGCGGCGAGTTGTTACTAAGCAGCGGTTTGCTTACCAGCGGTTTGAACAGGTGGCGAGTTGCTCAAGAGGCGAGTTGTTACTAAGCAGCGGTTTGCTTACCAGCGGTTTGAACAGGTTATCAGCGGGTTGAATATTTTAATAACAAATATCTTGAGGAAACTCTGGCGGTTTGAAAACTCAACGGCGGTTTGATAAATATATTCTTCGCGGCGGGTTGCTTGGCAGCGAGTTGTGTTCGGCGAGTTGCCCTAAAATTCCACCAGCGAGTTGCCTTATTTCTTTGCAGCGGTTTGGTAGCCTTTGGCGGCGAGTTGAGCTTCTGTCTTCGAAATTTGAAATATTTCAAACTCGGGATTTAATATCACTAAAACAAAATACGAATACGTTAACCTCACCACTTTTAACGTACACTCACTAATCATTGATCGATCAAAACATATCATATCATAATAATACAAGATGTCTAGTATGCAAGAAGACATCCAGTGTGCCGGTTCTGATACACGCCCACCAATGCTTGATAGAACAGACTTTGAATCTTGGCAACAACGTATACGTCTGTACTGTCTAGGAAAGGATAATGGAGAGAATATTATGAAGTCCATTAAAGAAGGACCATTTCAGATGGGAACGGTCTCAGATGTTGTTACTGGAGGAACCGAGGGTGCAGTTCAACAAGGTCCAGTACGTGCTAGAGTCCTTAACGACCTTTCGGCTGAAGAAAAGGAAAGGTATAAAGCTGACATTCGTGCAACCAATATCCTACTTCAGGGTATACCAAAGGACATCTACTCACTCATCAATCACTATACTGACGCCAAAGACATTTGGGAAAACGTGAAGATGATTCTGGAAGGTTCTGAGTTAACAAAGGATGACAGGGAATCTCAGTTATACGATGAATTTGAACACTTCCGTCAAATCAAAGGAGAAAACATTCAAGGATACTACGTTAGGTTTACGAAGCTCATTAATGACATGAGAAACATCAAGATGACCATTTTGGAATTCTACTTGGCGAACGGGAGGGATACCAGGTAGATCTTCAGGAAAGACATCTGGAAATTCTTTGACTACAGGAATGTCTTCTAGTTTCTTCTCGTCTGATTTCTTCTCCATTACTTGAATCATAAACTTGACAACCTCGGGATAAATACTTTTGGGTTTTTATACAGGATATGAGATTTAGTCTGAGTTTTACTTCGATTTGCTCGAAAATGAATTAGAGTTTCACTGTCGATAGGAATGTGAACAACTTTCTCGGTCCTTTATGTGGGAATTTTGGCATGATTTGGATAACCGTCCATACCAATGACTACGTCGAAACTACCAAGTTTAATTGGCATGAGATCGATTTCAAATGGTTGATTTAGCAGGGTTAAAGTGGCCTTTAATAAACAGTATTTGTGTTACTAAGTTTTCTGTCAGCCATTTCGATATTATAAAAGGTATCTATTGTAATAGACGGAATATTTAGCATAGAGGCAAGCGATAAGGATATAAAAATTTTATCAGCTCCAGAATCAATAATACCTGACTAACTGCTGATTTAGGAGAATACATTACCTGTAACGACGTTTCGGGGTACTTATTGGGCCCATTCTTATCTCTCAGCATGTAGGCTCTTCATGGGGCATTATTGTTGGTCTTTTGGCACTGATTTGTGTAGTGTCTATCTCACCACAGGCATGGCTAATACACTGTTCACTAGGAGTTGATTACTTCCGGTGGCTGGCTTCTTGCACGGCAGTTCTTACTTAGATGGCCTATTTTGTTGCAATTATTACACCTACCAGTACAGGGTCCGGTGTGATGGTAATTGCACCTTTTACACAGAGGGAGATCTCCGGCATACCTACCATTTTCTGATGAAGTAACAGCATAGGCTCTACCAGCTTCTTGCCTTCGGTTCTGTTGTCGATGATTATTGTAACGATTGTTGGTGTTGCGGTAGTTGTTGTTGCTGCGGGAGCTGTTGTTGAAAGTTCTTCTGTCATCAAACTTTCTTTTGTTGTCACTCGATACTTGCATTGGAGCATGCTTAGTTACTTGATCCATTAGCCTTTGGGCTATGTTGATGGCTTCCTCTAAAAATAAGGTTTTGAGTTTAGTGCTCAGTAACATTTCCTTCAATGCTTCGAGGTAGTCCCCCGATGAAAGCTTCCAAGAGTTTATCGTTGTTTGGTACCATGTTTGGACATAGAACCGTTAATTCTTGGAATCTTCTAACATAAGGTTTAAGATTATTTCCCTTTACAATCAGATTGTAAAGTTCTTCTTCCATCTTCCTGATCTCAGTCCGGGGACAATACTTGTTTGTCAGAAGCCTTTTTAACTCAGTCCAGGTGGTTCGATTAGCTTGCTCTATTCCCATAGGTTGGGCATATGCATTCCACCAGGATAAGGCATCGTCAGTTAAAGTACCAGTAGCAAAAGTTACTTTGTTTTCTTCGGCACATCTGCTATGAGAGAACACTGATTCGGTTCGTTCAAACCAGCGAATAAGACCTACTGCTCCTTCCGTACCATTAAAGAGAAAGGTTGTCGCTGATGACTCTTTGTATGTTTACCGTTTTTCAACTACAGGAGTTCCTGAGGACCGGTGATTACCTGTCGGGATTTACTAGCACTTGCCATTGTCATTAGCTTTGAGCTTTCCTAGAGCAAGGGGGACACTATACAGAACTAACTTTCTAATGGCATCTTGTGTATACGCGGTGCTTCAAATTGTTGATGACTCTTTTTGGAGCAGTCTAATCAATAAAGTTAGCACGTAATAAGAATGATATCGTCAAGTATATCGGCTTGTTCTTCTTTAAAATGATTAAAGAGAAATGCTTATTCTTGAAATGTTTAAAGAATAATGCTTCATTTAAGCATTTTTAACAATGGTGATATCTAAAGGTATGATGATGAATGTACGATGGATAAATGAATGATGAATAATGATATGAGTTGAATAAAGTGGTTAAGAAACAACAACGTAGGTAACGAGGATTGCTTTGTGTTAAGAAACAACTTGCCTCTAAGTACTATATATAGTTCATGAATTTGACAAGTGTTTTTATTCATACCACATCCCGTGGCTAGGTTAAAGCTAAAAAATGAAATTTAAACTAGAAACTGGATGATCATTCCATGCGGTTCTGGAGTTCAATGATAGAGTTCATGAGTTTTTCTATGTCTTTTGGTGAGAGTTTCCACTATCATGATGACTTCTGCCAATTCATCGATTTCTTTGTAAGCGAGCTGTAAGGAGATCTTATGGTTGGATCCTATTTGTTTCTTCTGGTGTTTTAGTGATATGAGTATGAGCTTGTGGAGTTTGATGCTAAGGCGTCAAATCACGTTGATGATTATTGTTCTTTTACCGTGGTCCTTCGATGCCGTTTTCAATCTGTTTCAAAAGTTTCAGGAGGGATTCTTCTAGATAACATTGGGATACCTGAATTGACTCTTCATGACGTTTGATTGCTGATTTCGAGAAGTTTCACCAATCTCAGAGCTTGAGGTTGGGATTGGTAGTTGATAGATAACTGCATTGGTTGTAAGAAGTCCTTCTGGAAGGAAAATTCTTGAGTTTTTAGGAGGTATGATAATTGGAGGCGGGATTGGTGATTTTTCAGTATAGAAAGCTTGTAAAGCTTTCATGTAAGGATCATCGGGAAATAACGAAAGGGTCGGTGGGGCAATTCCAAATAAATTGGAAGGCACTAGAGTAAGTTTTCCCTGGAGGTGAGGATAAATTCGGTGAAGACGGGGATCATAGTTTGGGATATTGGAGAAAATGCATCCTCAATATTAGCAAGTTAGGTATGGTCGGGGGAAGACATCGTTCTGCTTAATAACATAAGTTATTTATTTAGTAATAATAGTTATGTAACTTTACATACCATTTCGGAAGATATAGCGGCACATGGAGGACTTTCTTGGATGGAAAAAGAAAAGTAGTTATAGTTAAGGTTTTAACCTTGTTCTCTATAACGTAGGATTTTGATTACCAATCTGTAACACCCCCATTTTACATTATAGCAGCGGAAGTTAATCTGGGGTATTCACCTTAAAGGGTTCAACAGTCATAATCATAGGAAAGCGATTCAAAAAGGAGTCGTTTATTGAAAGTAAAGTTATCATTCATTTATTTCATCAGAATTTGTACAAAAGAGAGGTTTCCAGAATCTAAAATACAACATTTGAATGATAACGGTTTTTCCATCTTCATGTCCTCGTCACTCCGTGCCATTAGTTACCTGAGATAAAACATGCTAAAAAGTCAACACAAAGGTTGAGTGAAATTAAAGGTTTAAGTAATATAATTTGAATGCAATATGCGATATTTGGGGGTTACGTGATATTCATCCCAGTATTGAAAACTAATTTTCCAACCCCTTTATTGCCATTAGCTCATGAATCCGATGCCTTAGGTTATAATGATAACATTGCCCCTGCGGGCACCTTTGCCAAAATACCCGCGTGATTTCTAATGATGTGCAATTGGTTATCGTTACTGGATACACCAACGGGGAGTGCCAAACACAATATTATATAATTCACAACATTCGGCTTACTACTGAGATTAATTATCGGTTCAATAATTATGGGGACTTAAAGGCAATGCAGGTTACTTAGGCTATAGTAAATTGAAATATCATTAGAAATATTTGCTTCATGTTTTATCATGTATTCTTCCTCGCGGGTTTATAAAAATAATTGAAAGCGACAGGCTATGTAACTCTCCTAAACAGTTTGAGGAAATTGATAAGCTAATGTATTAGGGAATGAAGTAACTCGGCTTCAACACGGAAATCACAGACAAACCTGGGTTAATATATGGAAAGTTCTTTGTTTGATTGTAATATAATGTTTTTGGATATCGATGTTGGTTTTGATATAAAAATTATATAACACCTCGTTCGGCATCAATAGTTTAGAAGCATTCAGTAAACGTTTTGTGGAGCTAGGGCACTTTAAATCGTAAATCCCACGACTCAGGACAAAACTTAGTTCCAAGATGAAACTTCTTTAATATGAATGCTCCCTAGTATTGTGGTTATGATTGATCAGGGGACATGGATTTTTGAAAGCACATCGATGAGAACATAGCAAGTTTAAGCCATTTTGTTGTAATATCTGGAGATGTTAAGCCACGAGGAGCGTTAATTAAAGTTATGTCGGGTATTGTTTTGAATTTGATTTTATACCTTTTTCAAAATGTTACCATTTTAGACCTCGGGGTTTGGAAAAATTGCAATGTTTATCCCTTAGGGTTTGCATTTTTACGGACTTTGTGTCCTTCAAATTTTATTTAACTATACCAAGTAAACTTGTACTTTAAGAGAGTGAATAATAAGACCCTATTGTTATAACTTTGATAAAATGGACACTTTTTAGTTCATTTTTTGTTTTAGTTTTGAAATTTACGATATATAACTTGCATGGTTTTTAATTTACAAACATGTCAAATTGCCATGCATGCTTAATTTTACATTTCAATAGTCAATGTATTATAGTTATAAATAAACTAAAAATATGAAGATTTAACACGACATAAGTTATTTATCGATTAGTTAAGCTTAAAAGGTAAAACGGGTAAATTAGGGTTTCCAAAATAAAAATGCACGGGTTTAAGGTCAATTTTTTCATGATTGTATCAAAGAATTATTTTATCATTATATAAGTCTATTAGGACTTGATTTTATTACAAAGTTTACAAGTTTAGCTCTAGTTTAACTAAAAACATGAATTAGGGATTTCGGGTGTACGATTTTGGATCAAAAAGGCTTAAACACTTAGGTGTTTTGAGTTCAAGCTTTATATTATGATTTTAGCAAGATATATGAACATTATGACATTATGAAAGCAGAACATAAGCTTAGAAAACCTGTTGAGCTTATAGCTTGGAAAAGGCGTCAGAATCGGACTCTTTCGGATTTCGTACGGCTAGGTAACGACTCTCGGGCTTCGTTTCTTGGTTTCTTTTGCCTCCTTTCTGACTTGAGCCTTCTTAAGATCACTTAGGATCTATTAGAGAAAATGATTGCTTCTATGTAAGGGTTATAGAGGCGAAGTGGGGATGATAGAAAAAAATGAAGACATATGATTTAGTTCCGTATTTTTTGATACTTTTTGAGTATAATGATAAGCAAGCTTCATGATCTGGTTTTAGGACCATAGGCGATGGTCTAGAGGGTGATGGGAAGGTCTATAAGGATGTGTTGGTTAAGCTAGAAACTAGCTTGGATGTGTTGTTTTCTTCTTTCTTTGTCGCAGCTAAGATAGAGAAACAAGGATGCATGTGATGAATTTTATACAATATAAATGGAAGATATTTTGAAGAGAGGTGCTTGTAAGAAGGTAGGGAGGTACGGTGCTTGGTTGCAAGAAAAATAGTTAAAATGGGTTATTTTGCAAGGGTTTTGGTTTCGGGTTCACTAGGGCTCATTTAGGGTTCGGGTTGAGTTTTCTAGCTTGTAATTTGTATACATTTGATTAGGAATGATATGTTACTGATCCTAGGACTTATATTAAGGATTATAATCAAGATTTTATAGGTGGTTTTGAGTTAAAATGGTTTAGATAATAAAGAAAATAACGGGGTCAAAGTCACAAAATTTTTTTTTTTTTTAAGGGGGGGTTTTCTGGATTTTCGTTCTTGTGTAATTGATGTAGATATGATGAAATGATGATGGGAGTATGTTAAGGATGTTTGTAATTAATGTTATTATAACTTATTTAAGAGTTGGTTTAGGTTTACAATGGGTAAAAATCAAGAAACGGGTCATGGTTTAGAAACTAGCTCGGTTTTAGGGTTTAGGGTTTTGAATTAGGGTTTTGAGTGCAAAAAGATGTATGAAAGCTTATGTATGGATATTTAGTGGTTTCATTTATTGTAAAATTGTGTATAGTAGCCGTGAACATAAGTGATAGTGAAGAGATGAGAAATGAAACGGCGAGTAACAGTTATTTTAGGGATTGAGCTTAATGACTTATGCATTGAGCTTTTAAGGACTTGTACTTTGATTTAAAGAGATTATATATTTCAAATGAGATGTTATATTACTTGTACATATGCTTTAGTAGCTTGTGCATTCACTTTAGATGTCAATCTTTTCATGAGGTTAGGGTTTAGGGCATCCGATAATGGTTTAAAGCCCGTTTTGATATGATGTTGCAAATGGTATCTTATAGGAATAATGTATCTTGTAATAATGATATTATGATATTGACTTGACATGTTATGATGTTTGCTTGACATATATGAAGATAGGATTGCCATATGTAGGTTGTCCGAGTCCAGTATTAAGTTATGAGGGTATATTGCAATATTGAGATATTTGCAAAGTAATATAATGATAATAAAGCAAAATATTTCCCTAAAAAAGGTGATTTTCATATATTATTTGATAGATTGTAATATCATCTAAATTAATAGATGGATTTTTAACATTATGAAAATTTGGGGTTGTTATAATCATCAGACAACACAAAAACTAAACCAACACCACTCCATGGCGCTTGATACCATTGAAGAAAACATGTAATCTAATGATCAATCAAGAACAAGAGTGAGCATGGGGGTTTGTGATGGTTTTTTTAGACGAGAGAAATGGATGCAAAATGGTGATTTGAATTACTATATGGAAAATATGGAAAATGAAACAACCAACCCTCTCCAAGGCTAGGAGAGGCTTATATAGTTAACTTAAGGCTTGTATCTCATAGGCTATGATGGGCTTCCCATGGGCCTTGGGCCGGATTAGCTTCTATACTTAACATTACACAATCTATGAGCTAAGACCTATTACAACTTGTAAGTGACCGACACTTTTTGTGTTTCCAACAAAGGATCTGGGGTAACTTTAGAGTTTCTTGTTGAGCTACCCTTAAAAGCATCAAAATAAGGGAGCTGGTGTGATACAGATGTTATGGAACGAAGCCAAGTGATTAATACAGCAGTTCAGCTCTTATTTTAGAATTTACAGTTGAAGACATCTCAAGTAATAAATCTGATGTCCACGAAGAAAGATGATGAATTAAAGAAATGATGATGAAAAGGCTGAAGAAGAACATGTTAGAAATCAAAGGGGAAATGAAAAGGCTGGAGATGCACAAGCTAAAGTTTATGCTTCTAAACCCCAGAGTGAAAAGCCTGAAGCAACAAAAGTTAGTTCCAGTATTGACTTATCATCTGCTGAGTTCACAAGTCAGTTTCTCAACAACAATCCAGATGTGAATGTCAATGAAGTTTTGAAAGATACGGTTGAACCTGAGTTCAATCAATGGCGGATATCCAATGTTCAGCAGTAAAATTGGCTCTGAAAAAAGACCACCACATATTGATACAAACCATAACACTTGATTCCAAATCAACAACAGTTTCACCAACCCAACCACACCAACACTACAAAAAAGAACTATAACTGAGAGAATCCTTTAAGAAGTCTAGAGAACTGAACTCAGTTGATGTGGGTGAGCTAGACAACAAAGTCACCAGACTTGAGAAGAAGGTCCATGCAATGTCTAGTTTCAATCTTCCAAATCAATTGATAAGTTAGTAAAAGCTCACTTAAAGAAGGGTTTACTAGCAGATGTTCCTAACATTGGTAAGATCAAGATGGTAAAAGCAGCTAAGAAGAGTATGCCAAAGTACTCTCCTAAACCATTTGATCAAGCAGCCCTTGACGAATTTGATCAGAAGGACAGGTTGTTCCAAATGATGAGCAAATCTATGTCATACAACAAACATCCAACACATAAAGCTCTGTATGATGCCCTTGCAGTATCACTAAGTGTTGATGAGGATGACATAGATAAGAGCTCGAGAACTAACTATTTAGAAGAAGAGACGGAGCAGGATGATCATGATCAAGACCCCTCCTAACAGCTGCTGAAAATATTCAAGATGAAGAAAAGGAAGATTCTTGATTGCACCATTGCTTTAAGAAAACCAAAGAATTAGCCTACTTCTTCTATGAAAGTAAACTCCATCCAACCTTCATAAACTAATAAATTTGTACAAGCAGAAGAAACAGTTAAAGAGCTTGATCAATCAAGTGCAATAAATGATGTTGGAACCAGTTGTGGATGAGGGTGGTTAATGATGGTGAACATCCACATGATGATGAATGATCCATGTAAAGTTTGGTACATGTTGGTTTAAGCAATCTCCCATGACCAGAAACTTTTGACCAAACTGGCACAAAGGAACCAATGCTGAATGATTGCTGATGATGGACCAGAACAGATGTGGTTCAATGATTTTTTGCTTGTAAAAAGGATCCAATCATTATTGTTGATTAAATAGGTTCTATAGTTGACTTCACAAGTCATCAAGAATGTCAATGAAGGTCATAATTACTAATGCAGATATTAGAAAGGTCCAACATTCATGTTGCTCAAAGGGAACTTGCGGAATACCAAGATTGTACTGGAATACAACTATGAACATATGTATTTTGCATTGTCAGATTAGCTAGATTGGACCAAACTACAGTGATCGAGACAGATGCCATTTGTTATGAGCAAGCCTTACCTTTGCAAGGTCCCCTAGGTCATCTAATTGTCCCTTTAGATTTCTTCTTCAATAATGATCTTGAATATTTAAAGATAAGAAACTGTGACAACCGTTAAAAATCAAAGCCAACGTTAGTGTTGTGTACCATTCATGTCATATTTCAATTTCAATGATTTAAATTATAAACTATTTGGATCATTTTGTGCATAACTTTCTATTTTTGGAACCCTAATCTAGAATCATGCCTTCTACGTACAATCTTAAGAAAACATTTTAACGAGATTTACGAAAGATCAATGGTTCATTAAAACAATGTTAATTATCTTTTGTTTATTAAATAATCATGATACATTCACTTTCATAAACTTAGGTCACTTCACTTTTCATAACTTTCAAGTCTCCCGGTAAACCAGTTATTTTATAAAATTTTACGTTTTTGCACCTACGCTTCGTATAGCGGACTTAAAACACTTCAATATGACCTAAGTGTATAAATTCACTAATAACCAACATTACTTAACACATTTTACATTTAACCTACATTATACACAAAACTATACATTTTTACATAAGAATAAAATCCTTATAATTTTAACTTATCAAAACATTACATACACTTTAATAATTCATACATAATTATATTTAACATCTAAAATCAGTAATTGGTCCTCCTTGAGACCCCAAAACCGTCCTCCTCACCTCCTATATCAACCAATGGGAGTGTTGGCTTCCTTTCACACTTTTATGTGCTTCATTTCCCTATTTTTTGCCATTATTTTCTTCCATAACTTCACTCTTTCTCTCACACACTTTTCCCTACTCTCTCTCTCACTAAAAACACAGATCTCTCCCTCCTCCTCCTCCTAAAAATTTGTTCACCATATCACTACCATCAACCACCACTCAAAATCTTGATTAAACACAAGAATCATACTCAAAAATGCTTGTTTTATCATCCTTAACAAGCTCCTTGATTCGTTTTTCATTCAAGGAGTTATCTTGGAGAAGTTATTCATCTTAGCCTCCTTCTCATCTTGCATTTCTATTTGTGTTATATACGGTAAAGACAATGGTACAAGTCCTCCATTTCATCTCAGCCTTCTTTTATCTTGCAATTCTATGTTGGTTAAATAGGTAAGACAGGCAGTACGAGACTCTTTTGTGCCTCTCTTGTACCCGAAAAGTGCTTTTTAAGCTTTTTCTTGATCATCATTCATAATGACTTGTGTCTGTCACATTCCTTGTGTTTGTGTTTTTTATGAGATAAAGAAAACATCATTTTCATTAGGTTTTGGGGCTCAATTCATGGCTTCATTGGAGGAGTTGTTGCATGGATTTGGATTGAGGTTGTAGGTGGATATTTGTGGTTTTTATTATGGTTTTTAATTATTGGTTTTGATTTTGTTTGGAAGATCATCTTCAAGATTTGATTCTAGGTTTTATATGGATTTTGGTTAAGGTATTATAAGGGTATTGAAACAAGATTTGGTTGTTGGTGTTTGGTTTGGGTCGAATTTGAAACAAGAACAAAGAGGGTGGATTTTGTTTTGGTTTCACTAGCTTCAATTTAATCCTTGTAAGGATTCTTGATCTCCTTCATTTTTTTTACATAAAGGTTATGCATATTGATGTGTTTTCTAGAAATCATTAGCGTTCATGGATGTGCTTGAGTTGTATGAATATAAGTTTTCTATGCAATGCCACATTAATTTATTAAGTAAAACACTTGATTGAATTGGTTTTGCAAAAAGAGTTTTTTGGAAGTTTTTTGGACAGATTTTGACCAGCAGATTGATAGGTGTTTTTCGAATTATTTTTGGTCTATGAGGTTATGGGAAAATTAATAAGGTTCTAGATAAATGTCTTGGTTTCGCGTGGCCGTTAGGGTGGAAGCGTAACAATGTCCGATGAGTGATTTACGATCAAAATGGTAAAACTAGTCAAAATTTGCACCCATAATTTGAAATTGAAATAAGTCTAGATTTTTGTATAACAACACCTATTTTTGTAAAACAGTAGGTTCTAGATATTAAACTAACTTAGATTTTAGAGGTTGTTTTGGCCTCTACAGATTTACGGTTTAGGAGACACACTTAAATTAGTGAAGTGGTAAAATTCTGGAAAAATGCAGCTTTGATAACAAGGGGTAAATTGGTAATTTCACTTGTGTTTTGAAACGTTTTGGCAAGTAAGGGCCCAACTACAAGTCTATAAAGTAGACTCAAAAATCTTTCGCAGGAAAACCTCGAATTAGACCAATTTACGAATTTGGTTTTATAAGCTTGGGAGTTGGGTTAAATTCAGAATTTGGAATAACATGTTGTTTCTAAACTTAAAAATTAATTGTGGTGCCTTTTAGTAGGATTTATAGAAATAATAAAAATATAGGTTTTGGGATTTATTAATTCAGTCTTAGTCATTTCATTTTGGGTCAATCATATTTTATAAAACCTTAAGTTCAATGCCATACTTTTTACGGAGAATATTTTATAAACCTTACTTATTTTCATGTGTTACATATTACTTTATTTTCTAAAGTTGCGTCATTATTTCTAGGTTGTTCCTATGATTTCTTATTTATTCTTGGAACGTGTTTACGTTAATCCATATCATATTCGTTTGTCAAGTCGCTTGAATAGCCTTTTCTTTTTACTGGTTTTACAAACTCCACGGGGGAGATACATGCTACTTTACTCATTTTTACGTTTTGATGCAAGTACTAAAATTGTATGCTATGCCTGAATATTATTGCCTAAGTACCACTTTGCCATTTAAGTCCCCTTTATCATGAGCCGTTAATTGCTATTGTAGTGAACATGAGTGTTGTGAATAGATCTATTGGGACTGACAAATCCCCGTCCGGGTACGCAACAACTAATACCAACCAATGGACGAATTTAACATTTAAAATAATAAAACTTGGGTGTTGGGTAGAACACCTTACTTTTGATGGGGCACAAACCTGATTGGGGTTTGCATACTGTTAAGGTTTGGTGTCATGAGCTTATGGCAATAATAACTGTTTTTTACTTATGAATGTGTTTCATTTGTCTACTATTACTTGAAATCTTGCTGTCACTGATTAATTTAAAACAATTGAATTCACTTAACATTTTTTGTTGACAATTTTTCGGCTATGTTTATCCTCTGCGTTATTATCAGGTTTTAGGCTACGGAGGGAAGCCGCACGGATATGTACTTTGAAGACTCTACATTTTATACATATCTGAAAACCAATCCTTTTGAAAACATTGTGTTTGTAAAGACTTTATCTTATTTTACTTCATAGAAAAAACTCTATCTAAACCTATAGGTCATTTTTGTTTGCAACATTGTGTTTTATTAAAAACTGTTGGAACCTTTTGTAACTCTGTTGTTTTTAAAGTTTCAAATGTGAAACATTTGATTGTATTTAAGAAGTCTCAATTTCAGGCCGTTTTTATGTGACTTGTACTTCTTGTGCCTGAGTCTCACCCATGGTTACCTTTCCGATGACTGTCATTTTTGGGGAGGGTGACAGATGGTATCAGAGAGGCACTGTTTATAGAGAATTGGGTCGTTTTCAAACCTAAGACTATTCTATCTTTTCATAATTAAGAGTCTCTCCTTCGTCTTATCTGATATTCGTGCCATGCGTACTTCTCGGCTTTTATATTATACTCCCTTCGAGCATGACTACAAGTTATATAAGGTATCTTATATAACATACAATTACTTTTCTTTTCTCGATTTCTTGTGCTTATCTTTGAGAGTACCGCTATTTATTTATATAAAAGTAATTTATATAAAGGTGATTATGTTTGATCAACTTTATATTCTAACTTTCTAGAGACGTCACATATTACTTCCTTTTTTATAAAAGTGGTTTATTTAAATACTAAAACTCTTATTTAAGACATTAGTAAGTGACACAATGGTTTCGTTTTTTTTTCATGACGTTGTGAGTGATAACAATGATCACTAAACCTTCTCAAGACATTATTAGGCATACAATGGTCTCTAAAGCTTTTCTTGATTTTTCCATAAATTCATTTTAGACGATAATAAGATTAGACATAGTTTGTCGATTCCGAATGGTTATTTTACTATTCGACTCCCGAGTTGGGAAACATTCGCTAGTATTTCTGAAATCGTATATGACGTACGTAAATTATCGCATAAAAAACATGTCGGGTATTTCGAATACGTTTGTTTAACTTGTCTGCTCGTTCATGGCGCCTTGGAGCATCTCACTTTTGGGAACCACGGCTATCTTAAAGTCTCATTCTTTTTTCTCTTTATTTTATGATTTTGGTAGTTTATGGACACAAGAGAAATTGCTAAAGTTCAGCCGACTATCTATACGATGTATAACCCAAACGTAGGCTGACTTGCTCTTTCGCCTAGAAGGAAACGGGATCCGAGATGCCAAGAACGAGTCGCATAAAGACCCTTGAGACAAACCACGCTAAATGAAGGTCACGTCTTCCGACTGGGAACAACACAACCAGTAACCCCCACTCCAAAGAGAGAATCTTCGACCATTTATTTTATGATGACCATTTGATTAAAGCATTTTTTTCTTTAATAACTTTAAAATGTATTATTTGTTTGTGGTTTACGGATATATCCACCCCCTTCAATAATTAATTTGTTGTACAATTAAGTTCTCATATCCCATTTTAACATCCTTGATAAACCATTCCCTTAATATGTGTTTGTTTTAGCCATTTGGTATTAACTCCCTTTAATAATCAATTGTTTGCATTTACCATTATTTCCATATCCTATTTTAACTATCTTAATAAACCATAATCCCGTAATATGTGCTTGTTTTAGCCATTTTGTATTAACTCTCTTTAAATAATTAATTATTTGTACAATTAATTCACATATCTTATTTAACAATTCTGGCATGTTATTTCTTTGAAATATACCTCTTTCAACTATTAGTATTAATGCTCTCGTTGCATCGATTAATTTCTCGAATAACTCTCTATAGTCTTTCATAATCCTTTATGATCATTCTTTTTACCATTATTGTAATTTGATATTCTTGACATCTACTTCTATATATTGCTATTATGACCAATTGGTTATTTCGTTTGCTTGATTATTCATACATATGATTCTCTATGCTTCTTTAATTCATAATTTGTTATACAGATCATTCTCTGTATGCATTATTTTGATCATTAGTACATCTATACGGATGTTCTTCTTACGTATTCTCTTAAGTCGTTGACATGTTTGTATTTTACATACTCGTGATATCTTTTATATTTTCTTCCAGTATTCTCATTTATTTCCTTGCAATTCTATGAACCTATTTTTATGATCTATTGATTCTTTCATTGCATTAATTGTTGTTCATCCGATTCTTTGTTCATAGAAATATTTAATCTTCCTTTTGGGATTCTCCATTCCTGAAATATTAAACTCATTATCACCTCTTTGTATTGGCATTCACCTTCTTTCAAGATTAGTAGTTGATGACATCAAATAACGTTACTTTTATAGAATCATTTATCCCATGTAAATAACCTATTTTGTATAATTATTGCAAAGAACTGTTCCTTAATCGTTTGTATTTGAGAATTGCAGAAATTATGGAGTACTTGGTGAAGATTAGCTAAAAGGCACTCATTCTGGAGCTTAAATGAAGAAATTTGAAGATTACTGTTCTGACATCCAATACGCCGTATCCATTAAGGAAAATTCGGCGTATCTGTGCCTCCACTTCACCAAAGACCACGAAGGAACAAGGATCAATACACCATATCCAGAGGAGTCTATACACCGTATTCAAGATATAGTAATAAAATATTTTGGAAGATATCAAACGTGGTCCATACTCCAAGAAACCCCTGATACGCCATATTGACCTCTGTCAATACGCCGTATCAACCAAATTCCAGACCTTAAATATAAAAAACCTAAAAATAGGTTTTCAGTGTGCTAAATCATATTTTCAATACCTAAACCATAAAAGTCAATTTTCAAAAGAGAAGAAGAGCAGAAGAGGTCAAGCATAGCAATTAATTTCATTAGAAACAACTTTTAATCTCCTATACACTTGTAATCGTTCAGTTTTTGGTATCATTCGTTAACTCGGTTAGTTTACCTTGGCTAAATTATTACTCTTGTATTGATTATGACGTGTGAAGGCAAATACCTTCGGGTATTAGCCATTATTATGAAGATTTGAATGTTTGGTTTTGTTTATCTCAATTGCTTAATTTATCGTTGATTGCTTGTTTATGTTTATGAGTTTATACTTTTTTACATGCTTTTGTATGCAACCTATCATTCAACTGGATCTAGTGATATGGACTAAGTAATCTAGATACTGGGATGGCTCTCCATAGAGTGATTTATACATCCAGACCAATAGGATCACGAATAATAACCTATCCTTGCCTTTAGATTGTGAGCTTAGTTGGACCAGCAGGTGACCTTTGGGATCAACGAGTACGTTCTCAATTAATTGGTAAAGATTTAGTTAGTGGACTACTAGTGTATGAATTGCCTTTAAGCAGTAAGTGGGTAAAGTCTCTATGAGCTAGGGTTTAACAAGATCACCATTGCTTTAATCCCTAAGATAGATTATAATAAGCAAATAAGGATGCTTTATGCGGATACGTTTAATTATGATAGAATTCTTCATATCTAGGTCTTAGGAAAAGTACTGCCTAAGCCTTAAGAATGGATATGGCCATCTCGAGAGAAAATGATATTGCACAAATAAAATGTTTAATTGATTAATAATGGTTAATATAGTTTTCTTATATTTGGCTAGACCGCTCTTTTATCTTCTGTTAATTTACTTACGTGTGTTTTAGTGTCTTAAGTTGATTTTAGTCACCACAAAACCCGTGCCAGTCTCTCAGGCTGAAAAACCCCCTTATCCATTAGATTTAGGATTAACATAGGTTTAGCATAGGTTTAACATAGAATAGAATTAATTTAGTTTAGATAACCAAAATATTAATAAATTGAAAGATTGTTTCTCGCTCTTAGTGATCGACACCCTACTTACCATGAAACTCCCGTCTGACCGGGTACACTGCCCGTTAAAGTGTTGTTTTTGGTAAAGTCGGCAAAATATAAATTTAAAACTTGAAACATAAATTACAACCACACAACAACACATCAAGTTTTTGGCGCCGCTGTCGGGGAGTGAAAATTTAATCTTAATTTTTATTTGATATTTTGGTTTTTAACATTAGATTAATCTAACCCTTAGGATTAGTGTAATTTAGATTAGTGTATAATTCTGTATAATCATGTATATTTGTTTGTTTAATTGTTTATTAGTTTAATTGTTTTTGTGCTTAATTGTTTTCTAATACACTGTTTCTGGTCGATAACCTGATACGGCGTATCCACTTCCATTGAATATGGCGTATCCAACCTTCTTGTCCAATACAGTGTATTCATTAAAAAGATTAATATGGCGTATTCAGATCCATTAAATATGGCGTATTGATCATCTGATACAGTAACAGTCGCAATTTTTCGTATTCGATTTCCTGTTTTCTATGTTCTCTCGCCTGAGGGCACATCTTACTGATTGTTTGTTCTTATTATCAGGAAACCGTTTGATGAAGAAAGAAATCACGATAGCGTAACCAAATGAATATGATTTCGTTACCCAAAAGAACTTCCTCTCTAATGATAGCGAAGGAAGGATGGTGGAAAAGAGTTTTCTTGAAATACAAGGAACGTTTTTGGTGAAAATATAGGATAATACTTTCAATGGGATAATTAGAGAAAATGCGTTTAAACACATCGATAATTTTCTGGATGTAGTTGGGCCACTCAAAATAAAAGGGCTAAGTCAGGATTGATTTAGGCTTAGCATCTTCCCTATCTCACTCGCAGGTGCCGCAAATAGATGGTTTAAAAAGGATTGTATTGGCTCAATTACTACTTGGGAAAATTTGGTAGAAAAGTTCGTACAAAAATTCTACCAACTCTTTGATAACAATGAAGAGACGGAAGTCGATGAAGATGACGACCCCTACGATATTGCTGAAATCTTCAAGATTGAAGACAACTTATTTGACTTCGAGACACCCTTATGTAAAGCATTCAATGAATTCAACGATCTCCTTAAAATAGACACGGATTTGTTTACTTTCGATATCCAAGAAATCAAGACTTACGAGGAGTATGAGATTGATATAGAAATTTTTATTAATTTGACAGATGATCTTAAGAACCATGGTCAGATAACGGGGTACCATATCAACTGTGTGATCATATATGCGAACCATATTAGTTTAAGAATGGAAAGACTAAATGGGCCCACGTCTTGTTAGTTCAGATATTGATGGGTTCTGTAACGGTAGAGAACTAACCGGGATGGTTCGAGTCGGATGTATGACTTATTTTCAAGATCATAAATGGTATGATGAGTTGACTGATGGAAAGCTGAAAAAAGAAGCTTTAATGCATAAGGCCAGAATTAAAGACTCATGGGGGGATGCAACTCCCGGAGTAATGATATTATGCGCATGGTTGAAAATTAGTTTTGAGAAATTCCACGATCTAGATTCTGATGTATTAGTAAAACTGGAAGAATGTTGGTGGAAGTTAAATGCTCATGAAAATGTCCCATTCGTTCGATGGGAAAATCATGGCCAGGGACCATATGCAAACGCCTTAACTGAAAAGGATTATGACCCTTATCTTGATCATAACCGTATCTTTAGTAGGAATTATGAAGCAAACAACGCTTGTAAAACTCAAGACAATAAAAAAATAAACATCATGATCCATCAATCTGCAATATTAGAAGATTCAAGATGATGAAATATTCATTCGATGCTGATGATGAGTATGTTGCCATTAAAGAACGCGAGCACTCGGACCACTCAAGAACCAACGTTGATGCATGTCAAGCTTATCGAGAACTTTTTCGCATTATGGATGAGGGATGGCTCGTGAGGCAAAAGAAGAATGAAAATGAAGCCGAGGAAAAAGTTTAACTTAAAGACTAGCTGAAATAAAAGTGCTTCTCGGGAGATAACCCGGATTGTTATTTATTTTTATCGAGTTTGTCTTCCCAGACATCAATACGACATATCTGCTCCATACCATACGGCGTATTGAATGTCTGGACGTTATCAGTCCTTTTTTTATGCACTTTAAAACATTATTGTCAGTTCTGGCAATACGGCGTATTCATGCACATGATACGACGTATTTGGCAGACTGACCCGTATTTAGATACTTTTTACAGGTTTTCTAATCCCGCGTATTATTGGGTTTATGGATACGGTGTATTGGTCTCCTGTACAGTTTGTTTAGTTTATTTATAATTAACCGTAGGTACCGAGATAGGATTTTTGCATGTTTTTCCTATATTTTGCACATGACCTCGCTACAAAGAAATCGATAAAGTTGGTAAAGTATTGATCATCTGGAATCCTCTGTGTGTTATAGTCATGCTGCCATTCAGACGCATTTATAACACACATTCTTGCTCATAAACTCAACTTGGAGAATCTACCGAGCAAAATATCAAAGGAGTTTCTCATTATAATTCTTTTAATTTCCCATTTTTAATGTTTTATCTATACAACGAGGACGTTGTATAATACAAGTGGGGGGATGGGAATTAGAATGCATACTTGTCCTATTTTTCACACTAAAATGCTTAAATTATGCTTAAATTTAAAATTTCTTCAAGCATACTTTTTTAAAATTACTAGTTACATAACCCGCACACAATAACCCTTATTAGATATTGTGAGGATTTAACCTTATCTGTTTCTAAATGTTTACCTAAATTCCACAAAAATATGAGTGTGCCGGTGATGTTGTAGACTTTAAAACTTGGCTTGGTATATCTATTCGAGACCACAATAATGAGTACTATGGATTTAGATGGAGTAACTTGTTTAAATTATTAAATTTCTAGGATTACACCCAAAAAGCCTTTATATATTGTTTTATTAACTAACTACAATGGTTAGTTAAATCTCCGTATAAACCTTTTGTTTACTCTCATCTTAAGAGTAAGATACCCCTAGAAAAACCAATAGAGTCAATCCTTTAGGAATAACACCAACTGTTTGTTTCGTTACACCTTTACACCTTAGCCTACCCTGTTAGATTAAGTCCATTTATCAATTGCTAGTTGCTTAAAGTGTAAAGTATGTAAAGTATGGGATGATTGGGAAGTTGACCGTTACGGGAACGCCAACTTTGGTTGTTGTTTTTGATCAATGATGTGACAATCCGTCAATTTCAGGTCATTATTTTATTCTCGAGTATTAATTATATTTTTCATTTTTATGTTAAGATATGAACTCACG
>BQNB010108136.1:0-15228 GCA_026074375.1 Tanacetum coccineum | reverse complement strand
GAATATTCAGATTCAGATGTGCAAATCAGATTCAGATTCAGAGCCTCTTAATAAACAAACAGCACCTAAATTCGGGACAGATTTAGATCTGATTTCGGAGAGTAAAACCCCTACTTAAAATTCAAATTAGGGTTAGCCAAAAATCAGAGGTCATATTTTAGGTGTCCATTAACTCCAGTTCGAAGGGATAGCGCTTAAACATTTTCTAAGTATTTTTAAGGATGTCAAACTTTTTGGTGTGCATTCAGATCTGAATCTGAGTACTTTGAAATGATGAATTTTTATAAAAAAAATAGTTCCACATAATATTATTTTTTTCTAAAAAATCACAGTAGCTCACAACTCATTAGGAAGCTAGGGAATGTAAGGAGAACCATCAATTAAGAGTTTTAGTATTTTATTTGTGGTCATAAAGTGACTACAAAATTCAATCAGAAACTGTGAAATTGAAAGTTAATGGTTAAGGTTATATAGGGTATGAAAATGATGAGGGTGATGTATTTAAAGGATTATAAACTTAGTATAAGGTCTAGAAGCCCATCATATGGTTGTTACACTGGCTTGGGCATTTAGCCTAACCGAGTGTAACTTGTGGTTTTTGTGTGTTTTTAGATTGTGTGCAAGATTCTGTCAAGTAGCTGAGCATCAGGTGAGTTTCATAGTCCCATTTTACTATGTTTTCTTGGGATGGAAATGATGCAAAAAAATATGTTTTGAAATATTTTAATTGTTGTGATTATGTGGTTTAATTGACGCATGGAATTTTATGTAGCTATTATATGTTGTGTGCTAAATGTTATGGCTTTGGATAGAGGGTAACGTTCCTACCCATTACTTTGAGACAATATTGTGTGCTTTGGATCGGGGGTAACGTTCGTACCCAAATGACGAGTGCTTCGGGTAACGTTCCTACTCATGACTGTGAGATGTACTTTATGGCTTGGATCAGGGGACATGTTCCGTCGTAGTTATGGTCGATTTGTACGTATGCATGTTAGCCTGTATAATAGTTAGCTTAACTGTCCTGCCATGTTCTGTTTTTATTAATCACAGTAATTGATTTAAAGTTTGGATTGTGTGTCGTAAACCTATGACTCTCACCAACCGTTGTGTTGACGTTTTTGCGTTGACAACGTATTAAAAAGCAACTTTCAGGTGAGCCGTTATGAAGGTGTTGAAGTTAATAATTGTGGCCAGAGAGAACCCGTTAGGATGGCAATTGGAAGTTCTCATTTGATTTTAATTCATAATATGTTTGCAGAATTCCTTTGAATGTTTATTTAGTTTAATAGGGTTGTGATACATTGTCTTTAGTAGGTGATGAGACCCTTACGCCTTTTTTCATTAATACAAGATGCCGTCTTTTTTTTTGTATTTCATGACCCGATCGGTCTTTTATTATGTAGTTATGCATGTAGTGATTCTCTATTGTGACACCATTGTGTTTGTGATGATATCCAATATGTTACGTAGCCTCGTGTTTCTCTTTCTTCATCCTTCTTGCTTATTGGCGGGGTGTGACAGAATATGCCACAAGATCAAGAGAAGAACCCAAGTAATGATGATGAAGAACCCAAGGAAAGTTTGAAATCTAAACGTGACTGTTTTCACAAACCTACACAAAAGACCCAGAACCTGTAAAGAAACCAACTGATCCTCTGAAGAAATGTTGACAAGACAACACCACACAACAAGGACAAAATCAAAGCTGGTTAATGACGTATCCATTGCATCTTCTGCTCTATCTTCCTGCTTAAAAAACCGTCAAAGACCTTTGATAAATGGATGAGCACTCCAATAGACTTCTCTGCATTCATCATGAACGACCTGAAAATCAACAATCTTACTATAACGACCCACTCTGGAAAGGAGGCCGAAACGTCATGATCATGGTTGTCATAACAAAAAAGCATAATAAAGGCATAAAGTCATAATTGATAACATAGGCCAAGGTGGAAAAAGCCGGAATCAAAACCTACAGCTTATCCCAATATGAGATCAACATGAAATAACGCAAAATGAAGTCCAAAAGGACGAACATGTGTCCCAAGATAGTATACAGGCACAATCAAAATGTCTTGCGATAATAAAAGAAAGGGAAGGCTAAATAGGGTCACCTTTCCTAAGGCACGACAGAACATCAAACACTCTCTCCATGCCCCAATCTCCCTCTAAGATACCTGCCGTGGTAAGAAAGAGAAAGAAAAATACGCTGAGCATAACGCTCAGTGGAAACGGATATAATAACAATGTAAATAATAATATGAAATCCTGGATAGTAACTATAAAGCAGCGGAGAGGATCAAAAAGTGTCATGAGGAAACCGGAGAATGCTTCATGAAAAAATAGGAATCAACATGTAAAGCATGGAATACAAGTAAAGATGTCATGAAATTTCACATGGATAGTATAAACATAAAATAAAGGATGCCCACGGAGCCTCATATAATCGATACATGTCAAAAAAATAATGAGTGATACATCATATAATAGAGGGCTTGCCTCAACATGAATAGAGGGACCTCATTAAAATAATAGTGGTTCGAAAGGGATCACTCCAATGTGATGGGATGTAGAGACACACTAACCATCACAATAACGTGTAAACATGTAAACTAGGATGCACCCGATACGCCCTGAATAATATGCCAAACCTGAAATATTAATCTGGGTAACATGAAAAGGGACGCCGCGTGAAATCACTCTCAAACGCGAAAGAGTCGTGACGCAGGTTGCCTCATGTGTCCACGGTCATGGTACCGTTCCATGACTAGGGTGTAAGTCATGTAAATCAACTTGGTCATAGCGAAATAACTAGCTCGGGCCAATTAGAAATAAAGTTTGAAATCAAACATGTAAAGGATCATGGCAAAAGACATAAAAATGGGGAAGCATAGCAGTTCTGGGGATGAATCATGAAAAGAAAGAATGTCCTTACTGAAAGGACGGAATATCCGTACCTTATGTCCAGCAGTAACGGAAAGAGATGGATAAGAAGATGGAAGCTACTCCTGCTTAATGCGATCTACATGTTAAAGGACATATATAAGTTACTTGTCAGAGATTAAGGTTACTTTTCCAGTTTTTTGTAAACTTTCTATTTTTAGTAACTTTCTATTTTTAGTAACTTTCTATAATTAGCATGATTCCTTGATTAGTACTGTTCCATGATTTAACATAACCATGAATTAGTATGTTACATGATTAGATATCTTGTTATATTTGGGTACTTTCGAAAACAGCAGCTTCTAATATAAGTAAGTTTTCCAAAATAGACTTTCCTTAATTAACTTTCCCATAAATTGATAACTTTCCAGATTTAATAAGTTTTTCATACTTAACTTTTCCAAAAATAGACTTTCTATATATAGCAGGTTTCTATAATTAGTCAGGTTTCTATATAATAGCAGTTTCTATAAAGAGCAGGTTTCTGATAAATAACATCAAAATGACATTTATCTAACCCCCCAACTTATTTTTCCTCAGAATCATAACAAATAACTAACATGCAATAAATCAGAACCCCAAAGTTTCAGAAATTAACAAAACAAGTCTTTATACTTTAAATAGCAAATCGGGTAACAAATAAATCACTAAAACCCTAATTGAATTTTTCCCAAGCACAAACATAATTATTTCCCAATCATTGGCATTAATTACACCTAGAAAAAATAGTAAAACCCTAACCCTAATTCATTTTAACCATTTTCTTTCCTTTTTCCCTTATTTTCGAAATCGGTAAACACAAATAAATCTCCAATAATTATTCTAATCAATCAAATTTTTTTCCAAATATTTTTACTGAGTTAATATGAGATATAAGATACCCTAGGAAAAATATAAATCGATGTACAAATAGTTTTTTAAAGCCGATTCATAATTAAACTTAAAAATTAGGGTTTCGGATATGATTAGATTTATAAAATCAAATAAAATGCATGAACATTTTTCTTATGCATAGATCGAACATATAGGAGAAAAGTGAGTTGTAAAAATACCTTGGATGATCCTTAGTGATTTTATGAATTTAATGAACCCGGAATGCTTATTCGAAACACCAAAACCATACCGAAAATCGAACAAGCCTTATAAAATTTTCCCACTATTTTTTCCACACCCTTGACCCCCCCCCATTTTTTTTCAATCACCTCAAGAAAAAATCGTGCAAGCCTGGAAAATTTTTAGTGCCGCCACTAATTATTTAGGGTTCGGTGGTATTTGTTTTTTAGGAATTAATAAAATGAAAGTGAATAAAAGATATACTAATAAGAGTTTGCCGAGTCCTAGGGCATTTCATATTGAATAAAATCAGGTTTTATTAAATTTAACATAATTATTTATATATTATACCATATTTTATTTAATTAATTTTGTAATATATAAATTAAATTAAAAACATATAAAATACGGCATATATACCTATAATAATTTTAATTAATTTCCTTGTATAACATAAAGTATTTTGATCTTACAAAAATTTCATAATTGCTATATATTGTATTTTCATAATTTCTATAATTAAACTGAAATTTATTTAAGCTTTTATAGATTTTCTTGCATTAGGGGTATTTTGGTAATTTTACACTTATTGAAATTTTTAGGTTTTACACTTACTCAAGAAACACTTTTTGGACCAGCGTTCAGACTTTCTCAAGGCACACGTTCTAATTATGCTGAGTTGGAATATGATTTTGAAGAATGTTACAAGGCTCTTTCATAAAAACTTGATTGGGAAAATCCAGAAGGTGGTGACTATCCATTTGATCTTACCAAACCCCTATCTTTAGTTATGAGTAGAAATCATCAAAAAGTACTGGTTTATTACTTCTTCAACAACGATCTCAAGTATCTGCAAGGAGGGATTTCGACTATGACCAACATGACTTCTTTAACAAAGACAAAGCTTGCACATATTATATTCCAATACCCAGGCATGAAGACATGGTTCCAAATAATTGGAGTCCTGTTAAAGTCGCCTATGATAAACATGCACTTTGGGGTATTTCTCATTGGAGAGAACAACGTAAGACCTTCTATGGGTATGCATGAGGCCTACAATCCACACATGATGTATACTCTACAAAACGTATTCTGACAGTAACTCAGGTCAAGGTAATGAGGAAACATGGGTATGGGTATCTGAAAGAGATTGTAGTAAGAAGAGCCAATAACGACCTTTACAGATTTAAGGAAGGCGACTTTCCACGTCTTCATATCAATGACATCGAAGACATGCTTCTCCTTGTTGTTCAAAATCGTCTTACAGGGGATGACGTTTCTGACTTCACGATAACATTAAGAATGTTCACCAGAAGCTTGGTTATTCAAAAGCGAGTCGAAGATCTTCAACTCAGAGTCGAAAGTTACCAGAATAAGATCAACGTCATCCAACCAAAAACTAACAAATCAGGAATCTATGAAAAGGGACCCATACACTCAATATCAAGACCCTCCAGGAATTCATTTTATGTCGACACGCAATGGGAGAAACAGTTTGATGCGATCAGAATGGAACTCTACAAGTCAAGATAGGACATTAACTGGGCTACAAAACGTTCGTTGGAAGACATAACAAAGAATAGTCTTCGAACGTAGTACCTGCCAAAGGGACGGGAGGATGGAGTACATTGGAGAAAAAAGAGCAAAATATCATGAACAAATCAACGGGCGATTGACAAGCAGTTAAAAGAAAGAAGGTTGATGAGGAGTCTTAAAAAGTTTGTTGGTGGAAGGAGGCACTATGAAACGACCTTCGTCCATCCCGGCTAACTTCAACAAAAATATGACATTGTCATATTGGTTCGGACATCATAAGGCATTTCGTGATAATTTATAAAAACTGTGAATATGTAATATATGTAGTGTAGACTAAACAGTAGTGGCAAATCATAGTTTTTGAGTATGAATTTTTCAAGAATTTATTAGTAAATTCATTCAAAAAAATTCAAATTAACATAACTCTCACACTCCCGTATACTTAACCTTTCATAATTTGAGGGGAGAGCATTAATATGTTCCAAAACTAAAAAAAATAATCCAGGAATTGTTTAATAATTTGGACATCTTCTTCTTTCCCCAAAACCATGAATATTTGAAATCAATAGAAATCCAAAAATATCAAGAGATATTATTTAAAATAAACATTTTTGATAAGTGGAGAAAAATGTAATTAATTAAAAAAATAAATGAAATATATGGCTATAAAAATTGATTTTTATGATCTCAAAGTGCATGATTTTCCATATATGTGCTAAACTCCTTTATTTCGATTATAATATCGATGCAACATATGAAGGGGGAAAGCAAATGGTTAAGAGAGGGCCTGAAATTGTGGAAGTACCAAGGAACCGAACCATTTTAAATTAACTGTATATTATTGGAGTTATAAGGTGGTTAGGATTTGGTATTCGTTCCCATGATCCAGCCAGAACCGGAGGGATCTACCCAGGAACATTCTACTAGTTAGTGTAAAAGTCTATAGGTATGATATAAAAAAAGGAGTAAAAGTGAGAATAAAGGAATAGTGCCGACTAAAATGGAGCTAGTACTGGAACAAACCCAACAAGGTACTAGTCATGAAGTCTTGGTAAGCACTGAAGGGGTTGAAGAATTAAAAAGAAAAGTTAAGATAAAGGGTGAAAAGAAAGAAGCCCTCCTTACACTTAGGCAGAAATTGGGTCAATACTTAAACTGTCAGAAACTCTAAGTTGTTGTCTGGTATTGAAGACAGTCGTCATGGACCCAGTGACGCAATGCACAACCCTTTCTAGCTACTCAAGGTCTCTCAAAAGACTCTTGTTTCATTTCTTACGAAGATTAAACATATTTCTATCAACTCTCTCACTCCGAGTTAGTTGGTATTGAAAAGGTGGCAGTCTGCTCTAGCCTCTAATTACTAAAAACCAAAGTGAACTATCGAGCCTAGAGCCTTAAAAGAGATCATACATAAATCTCATTCGGACACTTATCCAAAATATGCTTGCTAATTCACACAATGTGAAAAACAAGAAATATATCAAGAGTCCTACGTATTATCCTTGTGATTTTGCTAGAACATCCGAGTGATACTTAAGTATTCACAGTGAAGATGGAAATCCTGCTTGAGCCAACATCAAACAAGCTCTTGGTAGGTGACTTGTGAGATCCTACAAGGATCAAACTTGTGATACTGGATATCGATTCAGTCCAACTTATGAATTGACGGATGAATTTTAAAAAAGTTAAAACTGTTGGTGTGTTATAAAAATCCTTTGCATCTTAACACACCGACTGATTTTCTAAATCAATTTTCAATCTTATGTCCATGGGAAGCCTCATAAGGGTATCTGGACATAGGAAAGCTGAACACGAATTGACGGCTTAATCAAGAAGATAGTAACTTCCCGGTTCACTCTTACCGTGTTGTTTGCTTTGAGACGCTCCGGTAATGAGAACGACTAGTGCAGCTGCGAAACCCTGTCAAAGAGATTCGTCAGAATTCTACCTGATCATAAGCAGTATTTATATTGATTAAAGGGGAACCGTGGTTGTTACAACCGTATTCAACGAAGTGACAAAGCCACTTTCGTCCATATATGATGTTTATAACTAACCCTTTCATGCAGATTTCCTGATGGTGGAAGCAGTTTCCTGATGACAAGTCAAAGCCAATACCACATGCTCATACTCGACCAACATAAGTAACAACATCATAAAAGCTCAAGTACATGTTTCAAGACTTTCGCTACTCTGATACCGTACGTCTTTCTTAAAGTAACGAAGTATTAAGTTGATACCGCACGTCCTCCATAAAGTGACAAAGTGTTAAAGTTAAAGAATATCAAGAAAGATGATTACACTCGCTTTCAACATCAAGAATAGTATGAGCATGTTGGTCTAGAAGTCACAAGATCACAAGAAGGAAAAAATTACAAGATGGCGAAAAGAGATTATGCTTGGTTGATGATCTCAAGAAGCTCAAAGATCACATACAAGTCAAATCAATGATACAAGCTAAAGCCTAAAAGTCTAAAGATTACTACATCAAGATTCGCAAAATAAAGAACAAGATAACAAGACTACGAGCTAAAGATTGAAGACATTCATAGAATGTAGAGCTTAAGTTTTTGTAAATTGGAGTGACCTCCCTTAGGGGGAGATTGTTAGGAATCGAGAAAAGACTCGGTCACTTCCAAAGTTGTAATAGTATAGCTCGTAGTATAATATTTGGAAACTTAGCTAATCGGGTCAACATAAGTCATCCTTATGTTGACCGACTAATGCAAGGTATATATACCCCTCTCTATGCCTTGGAGAGGGTTGGTTGTTCATTTGGTTATTCATAATATCACATTTTCATTTCTTTCTCTCACTAAGTGATACAACCCTCCTTTCTCGATTGGGTATCAGAATTTTACATGTGCCATACTGGTTACGGAAGTATTTTGTTTTGGGCTTTATTGGGTTTCAAAACCTAGGGAGTATTTGGGCCAAGTGAGGTTTCAGAACAGATAATACATGGGCATGGGTACTTTCGGAACACATTAATTGGGCTTAGACAGTTTCGTAACTATTTTGGTTTGGGCTTATAAGAATTTTACATATGTCATACTGGTTACGGAAGTGTTTTGTTTTGGGCTTTATTGGGTTTCGGAAACTATGGAGTATTTAGGCCAAGTGAGGTTTCGGAACAGATAATACATGGGCATGGGTACTTTCAGAACACATTAATTGGGCTTAGACAGTTTCGTAACTATTTTGGTTTGGGCTTATAAGAAGTCACAGTTGTATTATAAATGGGCCAAAACTAGGTTACGGAAATTCATAACTATGCCTTATGAACTTAAATGTAAATACAACAAGATAAAATGTTTAGAAAGAGGTGAGGAATACAATAACCAAGAGGGAGTATTTATAGGCCAAACACCAAGAGTGGTATTTCCACACAACCAGTGGCGCGCTGAGCCACGCGTCAGTGTGCCATCTATGTCAGAACCCATCTTGAGGTTTTTCGGTTTTTGGTGTTATAACTACCCGCTCTTGCTAAACCCCCAATTGTACTTCACACTTTGACCTTTCCAGTATTCTTACTCAAGTTCAACCAACTCAAATAGCCATTTGATAAAAATGTTTGTGAAGTAGTTTAGAAGAAGATTTGAGGGTGTTTGTCTAATATCAAGGAGATAGAGAAGAACAATTCTACAAAAGGGTGTGTTTGGGTATTCCTCACATGTAAATAGTTTAGTTGGAGACTAGCCATGGTTAAGTGGATGAGTTAACATAGTTAGGAAAGAAAGGAATATGCCAAAAGAATATTTGCAACTTGGCGAGTAAGTGTGGATATTGGAGGGATAGTTTGGATTTGAAATTTAAACAATTGAACATGTGGAATAAAGGATGAGTTGGCATGATGTGAAAGAATTCAAATTCAAATTTGAAATCCAATTCAACATGTGGGATAAGGATAAGGATGAGTTGGCAATGGGTTGGATATGATGTGATAGTTTGAAGCCTAAAGATCACATTCAAATTGAATAGTTGAGATGAAAGGATGAGGTGGCAAAGTGTATAGGAGAATTTTGGTGATGTTGTAGGATTTAAATTTAAGCTTGAGAGGATAGGAGAAGTGTGTAGAGAAAGCTTTGAGAGTGTGTGTGTAGCTTGAATTCATAAGTGAGTTGTATGAGTGTAGAAGTGAAGAAGAGAATGAATAGGAATTGTATGTGGTGGAGAATGTTTCAATGTGATGGAAAGATGCTTATGTGAATGTTGAGGGACAACAAGTACAATGTATAAGGGATTATTAGTTGTCATGTAAAGGATAAGCTTGGAGAAGGTTTATGTGGCAAATGTTTATGCTTGGAGATGGTATTAGAGATAAAGAAGAGAATAATCAAAGGATTAATTAGGTTGATAGTCACATTACCATAAGAGAGAGAAGAGTTGGGCACATGTTATTATGGGATGGTTTAGGAAAGGGATGTATAGAGTGTGTGGAAGGTTATATAATCATTTGATGGGTAGAAAAGATTAGAAAATAATTAGGAGGATGTTTAGAAGATAATTGATTATGTAGACGACATGTGAGGAATACATGTATAAGTTTGTAAATCATTTATAAGTAAGGAGGTAAGAAAACTCAAAGTACAATTAACCTCCAAATACCGCAAACTCAAATAGTCACTTGGACTTAATCCATGATAATCAACAATGGAATTGATCACTAATCATCTTGATGCAAACAAGATAAGTGCTTTGCATCTCAAGTAAAGCATATCCCATAAAGAGAAAGTATGACTTTACGCAAAGTGATATTTAACTTAGTTTGACCAATAAAGGAGTAAAACCTGTTACGTGATTAGAAACAATGTAAATCCGGATTAAGGTCAAATGAATACTTTCGTTTGATGGTATGTTGAAAGTATATTCATACTAGGTTTAGAAATAAGTTTTGGCCTTGGCTAGAGGTAACTGATAAAAGATTTGAGTTGCCCTTTTATTAAAAATAGGAGGATTTGTTTTTCTCCTCTCTAAGTCTAAACCTCGTTTGAAGTGTTCCCAAATGCTCAAGTATCACATACATACCTTTATTAAAGTTTCCACATATGTCGGGTAAGAGGAAAGCCGACAAAACAAAATCATCAAACTCGAAACAGCCCTTGACGCGCTGGCACGCCAAGAACATAGTTCTCGGTTTTCCGAATTTCGGCTATCGTTTGTAATTGTAAGTGTTGTAAATGTTTATCTATCATCATTAAAATATAAAGGCGATCTTAGTCAATGTTACACCAACAGAGAAGTATCCATCTATTTCAAAAAGGCATGATGAAGAATATCATACAATCAAGGATGATACTCTATTATGTAGCATGTACACTACTAAGGAGGTTACACTACGTGCTATGCAGATTTTGGATGAGTTGTTAATAGATGAGATCAAACAAACCCATGCGTATAAGGATTATGTTGCTGTCTATGGAGGGGTAGAAGTTCCAACGATTCAACTAAAACAGGTTGAATCTACCAAAGGAACTATTACGACACCTAACCCTGAACTTGCTAAGAAGAAGAAGAAGGGAAAACAAATTGCTGGTGAGTCAAGCACACCTAAACCGTCATTGAAAATCAGGATTAAGAGAAAATCTACTCTAGCTGCTCCTATTCCTCCAATTGATGATGCTAAAAGAGATGACTTAATTGAAGCAACTCAACTTAGCTTGGCTAAATCTAAAACTGCCAAAGAGTATGAGTCACAACAAAATGTTTCTTTAGTTGATGATATAATTCTAAAAGAGAATGTAGAGAAGCTTGTAAAAGGTGATAAAGAATCTGATGGTGATGACTTTGTAGATACTATGATCCTAAGTGATGAAGATCCCGATACTAGGTTAGTGCCCAAGAGTCATAAGGAAAATCCAGAGAAGATAGTTGATTTGTGATAAGAATGTTGATAATGATAAGCATGATGATGCTAAGACTAATGAGGATAAGGATGATGATGATGATCACATTAATCATGCATTAAACAAAACTCGTAGGATGGGTAGTTCGGAGGTTAGGACTAAGAAGATGCAGACACCAATTCCCTCACCCCCTAGTTCCATTAGGACTCGTTTATCTTTAGATAAGGCAATTGCTAAGGAATTGATGGTTACAGATGATCATATGCCTGATGCTCCATCCCAACCTACATCCAGCATTCATACACATCTTTAAGGTGTCATTGCTAGAATGAGCAAACGACAAGGTATCATGATGCAACAAATGAAGAAGACATTTGTGCTAACAACTATTTCAAAAACATTATTGAGAAAGTTGATGAATCTCTCGAAGAAATTCTTCCCAAGCTTGCTACCTCTGCTACCAATGAACTTGTGCAACAAAATCTTCTGTGTCTTGTGGTAGATGCTGTCAAGAAAGAAAGAGAACGATCAAAAGTTGCAGTTCCTGCTCTTATTTCTCAGGAATTGATGCACATGCACCAAAAATCATTAAAGAACTTTTCAAAATTCACATACAAAACACCGTTCTTAATGTGCATCCAACTTCAAGTACTTCAAGCGCATCAATTCCAGACTTACAACAACAACTTTATTTGAAGATGAAGTCAAATCTACAATCCTAAGTTGCTAATCCTGACTTGTGGAATGCACTCAAGGCTAAGTTTGAATAAAATTATTCAGCCCTAATTGATAATTGTAGACTTGATGCTTTTCTCAAAAGAGATCACGACAATCATCTTGACGATGATGCTCTTCCTCGGGGAGAGAAAAGTCTGAAAAGGCAAAAAACGTCAAGAGGGTCTAAATCTACAAGAGGCTCTTCATCGAAATAACCGGCTAAGGATTCCAACACATCAGCATTTGAGCAACCATAACAGCAAGATTATGATGCATGGGTTGAGATTCTAGTATTTGATTAAGATGAGGTGATTCTAAAAGATGAAACTCTAGAGTTGCTAAATGAGTTTCAAAGTGTTGATAAGTGAGCACCTATAATATTTGATCACAAAAGAATAGAGGCTACAATCAAAGATATATTGAGCAGACAATTCAGAGATGCTGAAGAATATGCCTACCATCTTGAACAAACATAAAACTATATGAAAAATCAAATAGTGTGGGAAAGCAGACAGGAGGATTTGATAACTCCAAAGCAAGATGCTCTCGTTTTCTATGGTCCTTAGAGAAACTTGAATGATCCTCCAAGGTACTTGTTTGGGTATTCCTCATATGTAAATGGATTAGTTGGAAACTAACCATGGTTAAGTGGATGAGTTGGCATAGTTAGGATAGAAAGAAATATGCCAAAAGAATATTCTCAACTCGGTAAGCAAGTGTGGATGTTGGAGGGATAGATTGAACTTAAAATTCAAACAATTGAACATGTAGAATAAAGAGAATGATAAGATGAGTTGGCATGATGTGATGTTTTGGAGCTGTTGGACTCATAAACACCTTTTCGTGGAGACGGGGTTGATCAACATAAGAAAGATGATACATGATATTTTTAGTGAGAGAAAGTAAAGAGATGGTGAAAGAAAACTATGTGTTTATTATATTAGAAAAGAAGAAAACAATAATGAACTTCCACACCCCCCATGGAGAGTCATGGGGGTATTTATAGCCTTTACCAAAGCTATCTATCCCACTTATACAATATTAGTCCCTGCGTATAGCAGTTGGTCTATAGCTAGTCCAATTCACGTGTAAGACGCCAGCTTTACAAAATAGGAAGGCTAACAATCTCCCTCTAAGATGGTGTCACACATGAATTGATTACAATGTTTCCTACAAGCAAAAATAAAGTAAAATGATAAGAATGAAGTCCAACATTCCTTGAGATTATCTTCAATGACCTTGATCTACTTGAATGCTTCAGCTTTATTTCTTCAGCTTGCAGATGAACACACTGTAAAATACTGCTGAGGATGACCTGGAAGTTTTCTCTACCAGTGATCTCGGTCTTGATTAGATTTATACTCATAACTTCATGAAATATCTTCAACAACTTCATTCATACACTTCTAGTTATCTCAAAGTTTCTGAATCAACTGCATGTCTTGAAGAAGCTTCATTTTCTTGCACTTTTGGTCATGTCAAAGTCTTCTGAATCTGCTTCTCAATTGTTATCCTTGAAATTCTCTCATCCGAATACTTTGGCTTTAATGTGAATTATGCTCTGAACTTCTTGTACAATATGTAGTTGAGTTTTTACTCCCTCCCAACTAGTAGACTCTTTTTCTTTAGCTCCCTCCTAAACTGACATCCCTGAGACTGATAAGAATCAATGCACTAATCTTCTTAGAAACCTCCTTTCTCATTTAGGATACACTTTGGGAGGGATGATATCATCAACATTGTCTCACTTAGGAATCATTCCAGTCTTGTTGAATTCAGCCTAAAAACCAAAAGTACATACTTTATCCTGTTTTTTTAAAGTCGAAACCGTAGCACCAAAATCAATTAAGACCCAAAAATGCACTTTTCTCCCTTCAGGAAAGTGAAGATACGAATTGCTATACCAAATTCAATTAAGTCCCGTGTGTACGTAATTTATCCCTCTATATAGTCGAAATGGTAACTTCAAAGACAACTAAGTCCCAGATGTACACATTTCTCCCTCCAAGATGATAACTAACTGAGTAATCATCCTACACATGTGTACATATGATGACATCAAATAACGTCTATTTTATAGCATCATTTATCCTATGTATTTAACCCATCTTGTATAATTATTGCAAAGAATTATTACTTAATCATTTATATTTGAGAATTGCAGTAATTACGGAGTACTTGGTAAATATTAGCAAAAGGCGCGCATTCTGGAGCTTAAACAAAGATATTTTAAAGATTACTATTTAGACAACCAATACGCCGTATCCATCAAGGAAGATACGGCATATACGTGCCTGCACTCACCAAATACCACAAAGGAAACAAGCTCAATATGCCGTATCTAGAAAAGACCAATACGTCGTATTGAAGATATAGTATGTTAAGATTCTGGAAGATATCAAACGTGGTCCCTACTCCAAGAAACTCTAATACGCCGTATCTAATCCCTTGGATACGCCGTATCAAACCAACTTCCAGACAAGTATAAATAGAAAACTCAAAAACGAGTTTTAAGTGTGCTAAATCATATTCTCGATACCTAAACCACAAAAGTTGATTTTCAAAAGAGAAAAAGAGCAGAAGAGGTCTTGCAACACATTCCAATCCATAGAAGACAACGTGTAATTTCTTATACTTTTTGTAATCATTCAGTTTTTGGCATCATTCGTTAACTTGGTTAGTTTACCTTGGCTAAAACAATTACTCTTTTATTAATTATGATGTTTGAAGGCTAATACCTTCGGGTATTAGTTTATGCGACCTATCATTCAAATGGATCTAGTGATACAGACCAAGTAATCTAGAGTCTGGGATAGCTCTTTATATAGTGATTTATACATCTAGAATCATAGGATCATAAATATTGTCATTCTAAATCCGTGCTAAGGATACGCTCCTAGCTTAACTAGTTAATCGAATATTTCCTTTGGTTTAGTGAACAAGTTGACTAGCAAGTGAATCTAGATAATTCAACAAATAATATTCTGATTCCATTGGATAGTTGGACAAGTGGACTACTAGTGTATAAATTGCCATTAATCAGTAAGTAGGTAAATTCTCTATGAGCTAGGGTTTAACAAGATCACCATTGCTTTAATCCCTAAGATAGATTATAATCAGCAAATTAGGA
>BQNB010108135.1:0-23017 GCA_026074375.1 Tanacetum coccineum | reverse complement strand
TTTTCAAACATTGCATTCATACAAAGGGGTTTTCACGGGACATACATACGCTAGTGTTGCATTAGTTGGTTAGACTAGATGCTATATAGTACGTATATTACAATAAGAGTCTTATATTAATACTTATATAAGCTACTTTTGATTTTTAGATTTGGTCATGTCGGATTCAGAGGATTCTATGGTCACTTACACAGAGGTATATAGTCCGTTCGAGGATCTGTCAGACATAGGATCTCCAGGAGTCGATGGACTGCCCATGATGCTAGAGGACCCTTATGCTTATGCGGTGGCCGCTTTTTAGGCCCCACCATCACCGAATTATGTGCCTGGCCCTAAGGAGCCAGAGTAGGCACCACTTTCACCAGAGTTTGTTCTTGAGCCTGTATACCCAGAGTTTATGCCACCAGGAGATGAGGTATTTCCAGTAGAGGAGCAGCTACTGCCTGCTGCTATCTCACCTACTACCGACTCACCATGATACATTGCAGACTCTGATCCAGAGGAGGATGAGGAGGATTCTGAAGAGGACCCCACTGATTATCCTGCCGATAGAGGAGACAATGACGCTGATGATGATGAGTCATCCGATGATGACGAGGATGATGATGATGTTGAGGAGGACGAGGATGAGGAGGAGGAGGAGAAGCACCCAGCTTCGGCCGACTCTATCCTACCACATGTACACCGTGTTACGGCTAAGATGTCTATCCGAGCTCAGACACCTATATCACATCCTTCAAATACAGAGGTTGCCATACTTCTTGCCATACCTATTCCACCACCATCACCACTCTCTCCATTGTCATCACCACTACCCTAGATACTATCACCACTACCTCATATACTATCACCACCATTACCGGTATCACCTCCACTACTACCTGTTAGCCCCACTTATCCTTTGGGATATAAAGCTGCTATGATCCGGCTAAGAGCCGAGATACCATCTACTTCCTATCCACTACCATCGAGTACACCACCATTAAGGACACCACCACTCCTACCTATACCTTTACCTACTTCATCACCACCTTTGCTTCTTCCCTCTACTGTTTGTAGAGCATGTGTTTTTAAGGTTACATTATCGCCTCGGAATAGGTTGTGTATTGATCTAGGTCTGAGATATAAGGTCGGTGAGAGTTCATTTGTTCCTACTACTAGACCCACTAGAGGCTTTAGAGCAGACTATAGATTCGTTGGCACTTTGGATGATGATATTAGGCGAGACCCTAAGAGATATGTTGGTTATGGGATTATAGATACTTGGGATGAGATGGTTGAGAACATGCAGGGGACACCAGCAGCGACTGATGTGGCTGGTCTGAGTCAGAGGATGACAGGTTTTGTTATGACTGTTAGGCAGGACACGGATGAGATTTATGTGAGACTGGATGAAGCACAAGATGAGAGATTATTGATGAGCGGTCAGCTCAACATGCTGCGTAGAGACAGACGCGCTCATGCTCGCACTGCTAGATTGATGGAGACTAAGGCCATACTTTCTCGCGAGGCTTGGGTACAGTCGATGGATGCTAGTGATACAACTCGTTCTAAGGTGAGAGCACTGCGGACTACAGTGCTAGCACAATAGACGGAGATTGCAGGGTTGCGGGTAGCAGACCACACCCGACAGGCACAACTTGTGGAGATACTGACACTATTGAGGACACTGCAGACACATGTGACAGAGCTCCAGAGTCAGCAGGGACCCACTAGCGGTCCAGCACAGCCCGAGATACCAGTGGAGGCCGGTAGTAGCTCTTAGAGTTGTTATGTTGTAGCTATGTTGTTTAGCCTACTAAGTATTACGGGTAACTCCCGGCTAGTAAGGCTTTAGGTTGTTTATATTTCCTTTTGTAACCTAATGGTAGTGATCATTTTGCAACCGAATCAGGTCATGTATGTTTCCAGATTATATATGGAAGGGATGTATTATGTCATGTCTGTAATCGAATTTATTATGAATGAATGTCGATTTAGTTACACCATTGTTAATTTCAATTCAGTTGTACATTTCACCGTGTGATGTGATCTCACTTTATTTATTCTGTATATGTCATGTCATGGTTATGATTTTATGAAATCTAACGGGTATTATATTTTCTTGTGATTGAAGAAAATTACACCAAAAAGAACCACTAGATCAACACCAGTCGCAACAACCACCACCACTACCACTGTAACTGATGCCCATCTTAAGGAAGTGATCGACCAAGGTGTTACTAATGCACTAGCAGCACGTGACGCTGACAGAAGCCGAAATGGCGAAGACAATCATGATTCAGGCACGGGTGTAAGGAGGCAAGCTCCTCTTACTCGTGAGTGCACTTACCCAGACTTCATGAAATGCAAACCCCTATACTTTAAGGGTACTGAAGGAGTCGTCGAGTTGACTCAGTGGTTTGAAAGAATGGAAACTGTGTTCCGCATAAGCAACTGCTCTATGGAAAATCAAATCGAGTTTTCCACTTGTACTCTTCTTGGAAGTGCTCTAACGTGGTGGAACTCCCACGTTAAGACTGTTGGTCACGATGTTGCTTATGCAATGACTTGGACAAACCTAAAAAAGAAGATGACCGACAAGTACTGCCCAAGGGGCGAGGTTAAGAAACTTGAGGGTGAGATGTGGAATTTAAAGGTTAAAGGTACCGATGTGGTAAGCTATAACCAGCGATTTCAAGAACTGGCATTGATGTGTGCTAGGATGTTTCCGAAAGAGTGAGACAAGATTTAGAAATATGTCGGTGGTTTGCCCGACATGATTTATGGAAGTGTAATGGCATCTAAGCCAAAAACCATGCAGGATGCAATTGAATTTGCAACTGAGTTGATGGACAAGAAGATCCGCACTTTTGCTGAACAACAGAGTGAAAACAAGAGAAAGCAAGATGATAACCAACAACAACAACAGAACAAAAGGCAGAACACTGGCAGGGCTTATGTTGCAGGGTCTGGTGAGAAGAAACCTTACGGAGGATCTAAACCTCTGTGCTCAAAATGCAACTATCACCATGACGGTCAATGTGCTCCAAAATGCCACAAGTGTAACAGAGTTGGCCATTTGGCCCGTGACTGTAGGAGTACTACAAATGCCAATACTGCTAATAACCAAAGGGGCACTGGGGCAGGTCAGAAACCTACTTGCTATGAATGTGGAGCCCAGGGACATTTCAAGAGGGATTGTCCAAAGCTGAAAAACAAGAACCGTGGTAACCAAGGTAGAAATGGCAATGCTCCCGCAAAAGTATATGCGGTAGGCCGTGCAGGGACAAACCCAGACTCAAACATCGTTACGGGTATGTTCCTTCTAAACAACCACTATGCTTCAGTCTAATTTGATACTAGTGCCGATAGAAGCTTTGTGTCTACTGCATTTAGCTCCCAAATTGATATCACACCATCTACCTTAGATCATTATTATGATGTTGAACTAGGACAGGAGAATAATTGGGTTAAACTCTATCAGTCGTGGTTGTATATTAAATCTCTTAAATCACCCATTCAACATAGACTTAATGCCCATAGAACTTGGTAGTCTCGACGTCATAATCGGTATGGATTGGTTGGCAAAGTACCAAGCTGTCATTGTTTGTGCCGAGAAAATCATTTGTATTCCCTGGGGAAATGAAACGTTGATTGTTCGTGGAGACGGAAGTGACCAGGGAAACAAGACTCGTTTGAACATCATCTCGTGTACTAAAACGCAGAAGTACATGCTAAAAGGATGTCCTATCTTTTTGGCACATGTTACTACAAAGGAGACTGAAGAAAAGTCAGAGAATAAGCGACTTGAGGACGTACCAATCGTTCGAGATTTTCTTGAAGTATTTCCTGAGGACTTGCCGGGTCTCCCTCCGACTCGACACATGGAATTCCAAATCGATTTGATACCTGGTGCTGCACTTGTAGCACGGGCACCTTATCGATTGGCCCCGTCCGAAATGAAAGAATTGTCGGACCAACTCCAAGAACTTTTTGACAAGGGCTTCATAAGACCTAATTCCTTACCTTGGGGAGCTCCGGTCTTGTTTGTCAAGAAGAAGGATGGATCGTTTCGAATGTGCATCGACTACCGAGAGTTAAACAAGCTAATGGTGAAGAATCGTTATCCACTCCCAAGGATCGACGATTTATTTGATCAACTACAAGGATCCAGTGTTTATTCAAAGATAGACTTACGATCAGGTTATCGCCAGCTTCGGGTACGGGAAGAAGATATTCCGAAGACGGCATTCAGAACTCGATATGGTCATTATGAGTTCCAAGTTATGCCATTTGGCTTGACGAATGCACCAGCGGTATTTATAGATCTCATGAATCGGGTATGCAATCCATACTTAGATAAGTTTATGATTGTCTTTATTGACGATATCCTTATCTACTCCAAGAACAAAAAAGAACACAAAGAACATCTTAAGGCAATTCTAGAATTGCTTAAGAAAGAGGAGTTGTACGCTAAATTCTCTAAATGTGAATTTTGGCTTCCCAAGGTATAATTTCTCGGCCACGTGATTTTTAGTCAAGGCATTCACGTGGATCCCGCCAAGATCGAATCCATAAAAGATTGGGCATCTCCTAAAACACCAACGGAGATTCATCAATTTTTAGGTCTTGATGGGTATTACCGAAGATTCATTAAAGGATTTTCAAAGATCGCCAAGTCAATGACCAAGCTTACTCAGAAAGGAGTTAAGTTTGATTGGGGTGATAAGCAAGAAGGACCGTTTCAATTGATTAAGAAGAAGTTGTGTAGCGTACCAATTCTGGATTTATCTGAAGGAAGCGAAGATTTTATCGTATACTGCGATGCTTCGATCAAAGGTTTGGGCATTGTGTTGATGCAAAGAGAGAAGGTGATTGCTTATGCATTACGCCAATTGACGATTCATGAAAAGAACTTTACGACTCATGATTTGGTACTTGGTGCAGTGGTGTTTGCTTTAAAAATCTAGAGACACTATTTATATGAAACCAAATGCATGATGTTCACTGATCATAAGAGTTTGCAACACATTCTTGATCAAAAGGAGCTGAACATGAGGCAATGACATTGGTTAGAGTTGCTCAGCGATTACGACTGTGAAATACGTTACCACCCGGGGAAAGCAAACGTAGTGGTCGATGCCTTGAGCCATAAAGAACGGAATAAGCCATTACGGGTTTGATCCTTAGTCATTACTATTTGTTTGAATCTTCCCAAACAAATTTTAAATGCTCAGCTTAAAGCATAACGAAAACCAGAGAAACATCAAGAATCTAAGATGTTGAGGTATTGTTTGATTGAAAATTCAAAGGATCTAGAGAAACTTAGAACAGAAAAGTTGGAACCCCGAAAAGTTGGAACCCCGCGCGGATGGAACTCTATGCTTAAATGGCAGGAGTTGGTTACCCTGTTATGGCGATTTGAGGACTGTGATCATGCACGAGTCCCACAAGTCAAAATACTCTATCCATCCGGGTTCTGACAAGATGTATCAGGACATGAAGAAGCTATATTGGTGGCCCAATATGAAGGCCGACATCGCCACCTATGTTAGCAAATGTTTGACATGTGCTAAGGTCAAGGCTGAACACCAAAGGCCATCGGGTTTGTTGGTGCAACCCGAGATACCTCAATGGAAGTGGGATAATATCACTATGGATTTTATCATGAAGCTTCCTAAGTCGTCACAAGGTTATGACACCATTTGGGTGATTGTTGACCGACTTACTAAATCCGCAATCTTCATACCAATGAGGGAAACCGATCCCATGGAAAAATTGGCAAGAATGTACCTGAAAGAGGTAGTCACGAGGCATGGGATACCTGTCTCAATCATTTGTGATCGCGACCCTAGGTTCGCATCAAATTTCTAGAGGTCACTTCAGAAGGCCTTGGGTATGAATTTGGATATGAGTACTGCATATCATCCGCAAACTGACAGGAAAAGCGAGAGGACTATTCAAACTCTCGAGGATATGCTGCGTGCTTGTGTGATCGACTTTGGAAAGGGCTGGGTTAACCATTTGCCATTAGTCGAGTTTTCATATAACAATAGTTATCACGCTAGCATTAAGCCTACACCGTTTGAAGCACTTTACGGTCGAAAGTGTCATTCACTTGTTTGTTGGGCTGAAGTTGGAGAAGTTTAACTCACTGGTCCAGAAATAGTTCAAGAGACGACCGAAAAAATCATTCAGATCAAGCAAAGAATTCAAGCCGCTCGTGATCAACAAAAGAGTTACGCTGATTTAAAGCGTAAGCCGATGGAATTTCAAGTTGGAGATAGAGTTATGCTCAAGGTTTTGCCTTGGAAAGGATTAGTACATTTTGGCAAACGGGGGAAGCTAAATCCCAGATATGTTGGACCTTTCAAAGGGTTGGAAAAGGTTGGAGCCATTGCTTACAAGCTTGAACTTCCTCAAGAGCTGAGCAAGGTTCATAATACGTTTCATGTATCCAACTTGAAGAAGTGCTATGTCGACGAACCATTAGCCGTTCCGTTGGATGGACTCCATATTGATGACAAGATTCATTTTGTTGAGGAACCAGTAGAGATCATGGATTATGAAGTTAAATAATTGAAACAAAGCCGCATTCCAATCATTAAGGTTCGATGGAACTCTAGGAGAGGTCCTGAGTTCACATGGGAACGTGAAGACCAATTTCAAAAAAAAGTATCCGCACCTCTTCACAAAGACCGCACCGTCGTCAAGTGCCGCATCTTAAGCCTTGAGGACAAGGCTCATTTAACGGGGGAAGATGTAACAATCCGTATTTTAGGTCATTATACGACGTTATATAATCCACTATTTATTTTTAGTCTCGTACGCGTTTGCTTTTAATTTTAATAGTTAAGTTAAATCGCGTAAGCTAAAAATTATCATTCAACGTAAACGGGCATCAAACAATTAAATGTTTACGTCAAGCAAGTGTTAGATAATTATTTAGAGGATAATTATTAACTTTGTACATTTTATTTTTATTGGTTACGTAAAGTGTTTACGTTTCGCGATAAAATACGTTTAGGCATTCCCGGAACCACCAAAACTTTTCTACGCTTCAACAAATACCCATTATTATACCCAATGCTCAAAGTTTTATAAACATTCACCTATGTTACTCTTGGTAGCTGAATTGTACATAAAGGGAACCAACTAAACACTAAATGTTACAAGTATACACATTATAATTTACCTTTACATATTAAAAGTTCAAGTATTGCTAGATATTAATACAAGATATCAAAAACACAACTAGTACTCATTCCCCCTATTTTCGGATGAAATGTGATCCCAAGGGGACAAATAGCACACAAATGACCAACTTGATCTTGTACAAACTCTTCTCATTAAACCTTAGGAGTACATGACTAGAAATTGACCAAAGACTTCCTTAAATCCCTCCCATGGTCCCTTTGAATCTTGACCACTTCTAATAGGAGTCTTGGACTAGTCAAAGATCTATATAAGACTTGTAGCTAGATAGAAAAACATACAACACAAATTCCTTAGTGAAAACCACACAAATCCTCTTTTTGTTCCTCTCCTATCCCACGGCCAACCACAAACCAAATAAATAATCCATACCCAATTTTTTTACAACATATACAAGTGTTCTAACAACATATCTAAGGTATACCAAGAAGGTTTTAAGGCTTGGTTTAGTGTTTACAAGGGTTAAGCAAGGAAGGTTTAAGAATAGGGTTTTCATTGAAATTAGGGTTTTTTGTATTGGAAGCTTGGGTTAAATATCTAAACTAGGGTTTAGATCTTGTTGTTCATCACCATACATCATACTAAGGTTATCTAAAACCCATAATCTCTTTACATTTGTGATTTCATATGTATATTATGTTTATATAGTTAATCACCATTTAGGAAACTTATTAACTTGTAAAATGGATTTTTACACTAGTTCATGGTTTGATGAACTTTGTCACATGTTATATGAATGTTAAATACATGTTAGAATGGAAGTATAAGTATTATACAAGTGTTGATTTCTTTATAAAGAGTATATAAAAACTAGTTACATAAAAGGTTTACTTATTAAGTTTATAAGCAAATGGAATATGTAGACTTGTTATCATGGATAATCTATAGACTAAGGACCTTAAGTATGTAAGACATGTGATATAAATGTTTGTAGAGGACTTGTAACAAAGTGACTAAACTAAAAAGTTATAAAAACAAGTTTTAAACACATTTTAACTAAAAACCCTAAACTTTCTGTTTTAATTAGAAATATAAAGCATTCATTTTATATTTTTATAGAATACTACATCTCATGAGGATTCCAAATATGTAAGGTACTCGAAAATCTGATTTATAACGAAGAAGATACGCCATTTGTAAGTTATACGATAATAAATGCTTTTATAAAAGAAATTTTATAAAAACTATTACAAACCACATCTGATATAAATGGTTGGTTATTTTTCACAGAAAGTATGTATTTTTAGGATTCCAAAACATTAAGAATCATAATTTTTTGATCAATAACGAAGGAGTTATGGATTTTTCCGTGTTTACGATAATTAAAGTTTATAAAAATAATTATATAAACTATGAACAGTAAAAATCACTATTCATCTCAGATACATTTTGGAAAATACATTAGTTAGATAAAACTTTTAATTATGAAGACGTGCTCGAAAGAATCACTAAAAATCAGAGTTAAAACGAATAAGATACGACATTTACGAGTTTACGACGATTAATTTTATAAAAATAATTTTATAAAAGTATATGAACAGTAAAAAGTACTGTTCACCAGAGGACTTAAAATATGAAAATGTAATATTTTGATAACTCTTCTTAATACGAAAGCGTGGACATAAGAAACGTAAGAAACTGACTTAAAACGATAAAGTTACGCCATTTTTACTAAAGATATATTTATAAAAGTTTTTACTTTATAAATATGATTTCACAAATAAAATTAGATGGTGATGTAGCTATATAGAATTATATACGCTATTAGTTATTCAAAGTACTTAGTACTCATACGGCCTATAATTAATTAGGTTGCATTCGGGCGTATTCGTGACGCATTTTCTGTTTGTGATTTACATTATCGATTCACTCACTCAAGGTGAGTTCATAGCCCCACGTTTTACATTTATAATGATTTATAAGTTTTGGGGTGAGAAACATATGCATGTTTTACAATTGGACGCAAGTGGACATTTTACATTGCGATTACGTGTTTTGCCCTATGTAGCGACAACCCTCTGATCCCATTATGCATGATCTTGTCCAATTACTTGTTGTGAGCGTGAATGTTATAAATAGATCTATTTGGGATTGACATCCCCATTCGGGTGAGTCATGCTCACTGTGTTGGTATGCCGGACAACGAACGTATACCATGTCGGATTTGGGATGTTGCGGGTTAGAACATCATCACGGGCAATGTTGGAAATTTATATTGCAATTCATACATGTCGAGCTTCTGTGTCATGAGCTTAGGGAAATGTAATTAACTTTTTAAATGTTTCATCTGTGCATTATCATGGGAAATCTTACGTCCTACATTATACATTTTACAACCCTACGAAATTCACCACATTATTTGATGACGTTTAAAGCATGTTTTCTTAGGAGATCAATGAGGTACAAGATAAGGGATACATTGGTGGTCGTTATTTTAGAAGTCATATGCATAAAATATTTGGTTGAATTACATTTTGGGGAAACATTTGCTATGGACTAGAATCTTTGTATTTGAACATCGAACAAGTGAAGCTTTGGGCTTTTGTAACAAACAATTTGTTAAATCCAATGTATCAGTAACGACTTTTAAATGGTTGTTCTTATATAATAATATAAATATATACTAGTATATATATATATATATAATATAATTGTGCTATTGATGACTATTAGTAACACTCTCAACCCATATTCCGCTGCGACCCAATTTGGGGGTGTTACACTACCCGAGGCTCTGGCACCAATTGTTATCCCAAATATGAACCACTTCATAACAATAAGCAACACAATAATAAGCCAAATGGAATAAGCTAGAAAAGAGAGAAAGGAAAGATGGAAGATTAGATTAGAGAGAAATAAGAGTGGTGGAAGATTACACACACAACATATGGTAACCAACACCCTCTCCATGTGTAGAGAGGGTTTTATTTATACTTCACATACCCTACTTGAGGCGTATGGACAATTCCTTGGGTCGGGCTTGGCTTATGTTGGGCTTTGAGCCCCAAACATGGACAATATTAGCTTAAAGTCTAAGCCCGTTTATCCCGACTAGCCTATTTCAATACAAGACTAATTAATACAAAGACGACCAATGACATTCTTGTTTGACTTATATAAAAATAAGGCTAACAGCCATGTTTATGAAGATTTAATATTTGGTGTATTTATCTTGATTGCTTAATTTATCATTGATTGTTGATTATGTTTATCAATTTATACTCGTTTACGTGCTTAAGTATGCGACCTATCATTCAACTAGATCTAAGAATGCAAAATATCAAGCTAGCTAGATACCGGGATAGCTCTCCATATCTGCAATTTATATATCTAGAATCATAGGATCATAAATAATGACCTATCCTTACCATTGGTTTAGTGAACAAGTTGGACTAGCAGGTGACCTGGGATCAACAAATAACATTCTGATTCCCTTGGTAAGGACTTGGACAGTGGACTACTAGTATATAAAGAGCCGTTAAGCAGTAAGTTAGTAAAGTCTCGTTGAGCTAGGGTTTAATAAGATCACCATTATTAATATCCTAAGATAGATTATAATCAACAAAAGATTGCTTTATGCGGATGCGTTTAATTGTGACAAAATTAGCGTGTCTAGGTTTTAGGAAGAAGTACCGCCTAAATCTAGGGATGATATGTCCCTCGAGATAAGTCAATCATTACACTAATATACAAACCTGCATTTTAATCGGATTAATCATGGTTAATACAATTTCCTTATAATTGGCTTGACCTCTCTTCTATCTTCTGATTATAAGCTTGCGTGTGTTATCGTGTCTAAAATAGGTTTAAGTTACCACCAAAACTCATGCCAATATCTCAGACTGAAAACCCCCTCTACCCGTTAGAATTAGGTTAAGCATAGGTTTAACATAGATTAGATAGATTTAAACTAACTTATATAACTAAAATATTGATAGACTTAGGAATTAACACTCTCGCTCTTAGTGATCGACACCCTACTTACCAATGAAGCTACAATTGATCGGGTACACTGCCCGTTAGTGTTGTTTTTAGGTAAAGTCGGCTAAATATAAATGTAAAACAGGATAATTAATATTACCTACGCACAACGACCACATCATGTTTTTGGCGCCGTTGTCAGGGAGTTAAGTTGTTTAATTTTTATTTTTTATTAGTATTCTAGTTTTTACTTTAGATTAATTTAGGTTTAGTGAAATTTTATTTAATTTTTATTTTTGAGTCTTAGTGTCGGGATCATCCATTTCACCTAAAAAGTTTTTATAATTTTGTTTGTGTGCTTGTTTTACTTTTCTGTTTTATTTTTGTTTTCTGTACATGTTTGTTGGGTTTTTTTTTTTTTTTGGTTTTTTCTGTTCTGGTTAAATAATCGATACGGCGTATTCACCAGTTGAATACGGCGTATCAACATTTCTAAACCAATACAACGTATTTCATTCAAAAAGTTAATACGGCGTATTCAGTCAATTAAATACGGCGTATCGACTATTTGATACAACAACATACTTTAATTTCTCGTATTCCATTTCTGTGCTTATTTTTCTGTATTTTCTTTTCTCTAGCACATCCTACTGACTATTTATCCTCTGTTTCAGGTAGTGCGTGACAAGGAGTTCGAACAAAGATCTCATCTAACCTTTTGACAAACCTGAATGAGTTTTTCATTCAAATCTCAAGCTTTTCAAGACATTGAGTCTTGATTATTCGAACTCGTTGGAATTCAATTTATTTTCTGAGTACGAAGATCAGTCCTAGGGATAAGTTACTTAGACAATGAAAAAACCAACTATGGAGGAGTACATGACCAGGACCCGAGACGGCTATGGGTCGAGAATTGCAAGGCCTAAGATCGACGAAAAGGCCCAGTTTGAGCTGAAGGGTTAATTTCTCAAAGAGCTATATGATAACACTTTCAGTGGATCGGATAATGAAGATGCCAAAGTTCTTGAGATTGTTAATTTATTTCATATCCCTAACATAACTCAAGATCAGGTAAGGCTTCGAGTTTTCTCTATGTTGCTTGCTGGAGCCGCAAGTCGTTGTCTAAGAAATGAACCAACTAGTTCAACCAAAACTTGGGAAACTCTTAAGGAGAAATTTTTGAGTAAGTACTGTCCCCCTGCTCGAACAACTAAAAAGATGGAGGAAATCAATAACTTCCAACAAGATCCTGATAAAACTCTTTACCAAGCATGGGAATGATTCAAGGAGCTTTTATTGAGATGTCCCCCACACTACTTAACAGATATGCAGGAAGTGATCTCATTTTACAAGGGATTGGATGTACCTACTATACAGATTCTTGATTCTAAAGGTGCCATACCATCTATGAAAGCTGCTGATGCAAAGAAAGCCATCCAAGATATGGCTGATCATTCTCAAAAATGGCACAATAGAACATCTACTAGGTGTAGAAGTACTAAAACTTTTGATGGATTAGCTGAAATTCAAGCTCAACTTAATAACCTTAGAAGGGAAATCAAGAAAGTAAATGAAAAAATGTATGCAGCTCAAGTAGGGTGTGAATTATGCAAGGGACCTCATTACACCAAGGATTGTCCTCTAAAAGAAGGAAAAACACTTGAAGAAGCATATTACACTCAATTTGGTGTACCATTCTAAAAAGGAGGATAACATTGAGCATCAGCTCTAGGATTCTACCAAAGAAACAATGGAAACCCTTCGTATCAAGAGCGAAGATAAACAATGGAAGAATCATTAAGAAAGTTTATGGCCGAATCTGCAAAAAAGACATGAAGAAAACTCCAACTTGATCAAGGAAATTCGATCTTCCACGGATCCTGCTATCAGAAATCAAGGGGCCTCGATCAAGGCTGGGTGTTGGGGGTGGGGGGGGTGGGAGGGGGGGGTGGGGTTTTTTTGTTGTTTGAATATTCAAATCGAGCAAATGACAAGGTACCTGCAAGAAAGGGATCTAGAAATTACCTGCTCACTGAAATGAACCCGAGAGATCATGCAAGTCGATCTCGACTACTGTTGAAACTGATACGACCCCGATACGCCGTATTAGACCCAGCCGATACGCCGTATCGGGACCACATAACAGTAATGTTAGGTTCAAGAAAAGTGTTTATTATTAATGAATTGGTCTTTGTATAGTTTTGATTAGTTTTATAGTTTTATTAGTAATTATAATGTAATAAAGTCTGTCTTGGTTAAAGTTAAGTAATGTTGACTAAGGTTTGACTAAAGTTAGGAAAATAAAATAGGATGAAGCAATAAGGTATAAATACCCATCTAGAGGGTGTTTTATACAAGACTTTACATTTGTTTTAGCCCCCTCACTTAATCCCTCCTATTTTTATTTTCCTTTTTGAAATGAAAATTTAGAAATGAGAAAAACTCTCTAGCTCCTCTCCTCTATTCTTATTAGCTTTCGTATGATCACTACTATGCAAACATGACATATAACAAAGTGGTATCTATCGTCGGGAGAGATCTAACGTGTATTAGGAATCACAAACGAGCTTAACTCATGTGAAAATTTCGATCTACAAGCGTTCATATGATGAGATAGTATTCGTATGAGTTTGATATATGATTTGATGAGTTTTTTGATCTTAAAACGCATAATAATAGCTTTCGTACTCAACAAATTGTAGGTTTAATATCTAGATTATGAAAATTACGTGTTTTAGATTGAATTTGATCGAAAAATATAGGTTTGATAACTTTCGTAAGCAAGAAATAGGTTTCGGTAACTATTTTTAGGCAGGAAAAGTGCTTTCGTATTTCAGTTTTGAGCTTTCGTATTGTAGTTTTGGTTTCATAACTGTCATACGCAAGTGATTTCTTAGCTTTCGTAACGTAGTTAAGCTTTCGTAAACAGTAAACTAGCTTTCGTAACGAAGAATTTTATCAATTTGGAGAAGATAACATTGATATTATCACTCTAAAATGCTTAAAATCATATTGATAGACTTTTACTAGGTTTTGTAGCTAAGTTTTTACGTTAGTAAGACGTTTCTTGGATTTTACGAAAGGAGAGGTTATTTGGAATTTACGAAAGGAGGTTTCATAAATAGTGGAAGCTTTTGTAGAACTGTGGTTTAGCAAACAAGAGGTTTTGTATCAAATACTTGGTTTTGGTTTTGTACTTCCAGCTTACGTACCACGAGGTTTTGTAAGCCGGTTTCCGTACTCAATTTCTAACTGAGGGTTTCATAAAGAAGGTTTCGTATTACAATTGAGGTTTCGTAACAGAGGTTTTGTAACATTGAATTCATAGTTGGAAGGTTTTGTATCTTATTGGAAAAGGTTTCGTAACACAGTTTAGGGTTTCATAAACTATTTCAGAGGTTTCGTAACACAGTTGGTGGGTTTCGTAACACTGTTTCATAGGTTTCGTATCTCATACTTTCGGTTTTGTAACATAGATTAAGAGGTTTCATATCTTCTAATTTTGGATAATTGGGCTTTTGTAACAAGGCTTAAGTGTTACTTAGACTTTTGTAACAAATCAAGGTTTCATTTCTTCAAAGATACTTCATTGTAATACAAGACAAGTTTATTATTGCTCATTCACTTCACGATTACAAGACTTTATCTCCAAAACAATCCAAGTTTGCATTGTAATCATTTGATACAACATGTCTACTTCAAAGAATTCCAATCAACAAACTTTTGCAGATTCGGGAGCTAGTGCAAGACCTCCAATGCTTGAAAGAGGGAATTATATTCCATGGGAAAGCAGATTTAAAAGGTTATTAGATAATAAACTTGAAGAAGGGGAACGAATGTGGAATTCAATTCAAAATGGACCTTATGTGAGGCCAATGATTCCTGATCCAGACGGTGCTGTGAACATAAACGGTACTGTGAAACAAATACTTGAACCGTTGTCCAAAATGACTGTGGATAACAAGAAGCAATACATTGCTGATGTGAAAGTCATGAATTATCTTCTTCAAGCAATACCAAATGATATATACAATTCAGTGGATGCATGTAAAAACGCTAAGAAAATATGGGAGTGAATTAAAAGGCTGATGTTTGGTCCTGATGTTACTAGCCATGTAAGACACTCATGTCTTATGGATGAGTTTGAAAAATTTGCAGCAAACGGAGAATCGTTAGAATTCGTGTATGAAAGATTGACAATGCTTGTGAATATTATGGATCCTAATAATGTTCGTCCTATTTCAGTGTCAATCAACACCAAGTTTCTTAATTGTTTATAACCCGAATGGAGCAAATACGTCACCATGTTTTGTCACAATCAAAATGGGGAGATAGTTTCTTATGATATGTTGTATGATTCTTTCATACAATTCGAACCACATGTTCTAGCATCCAAAGCAAAGAAAGCTGCCAAGAATCATGATCCATTAGCCCTTATTGCTCATTCAAATGCTTCTTCATCACAATCTCATGCAAATTCTTCTTATTCACCACAACCATACTATGTCACACATCCTTCATCAGTTGTTGACTATGAAGATGAATATCAAGGGGAGTTACAAGGGGATTCTCAAGAGGACAAGCTTACAACTGCCATGATGTTATTAGCTCGAGCAATCACTCAAAAGTTCTCCACACCTACCAATAATCGTCTTCGTACTTCATCAAACACAAGGAATCAAGCCGTGATTCAGGATGGTCGAGTTGACATACAAACCAAGAATGCAGGTTATGGTGGCAATGGTAATAAGAATGCAGGGAGACAAAGCAGGAATCAAGCGTTTAATGCAGGAAATGGAAATGATGACAGCAATCAGATTATTCAGCGTGTTCCACGAACTGAGTCAACTCCGGGAAAGGCAAATGTTCAGTGTTATAACTGCAATGAAAAAGGCCACTATGCTCGTGATTGTCAGAAACCAAGAGTTCGTGATGCAAAGTATTTCAGAGAACAAATGTTGTTAGCTATGAAAGATGAAGCCGGAAGCAACCTCAACAACGAAGAAAATGACTTCATGCTTGACACTTCATATGGTGAAGAAACTATAGAAGCGTTAACTACTGCAGTCATGTTGATGGCTTGAATTCAACCAACTGATGGTAATACTGAGACTGTGCCATCATATGATGCAAAGGCTGTCAGTGAGGTAAATGCTTCATCCAAGGTTCATGAACAAATGCGTCATGAGAAACGTAAAACTATTATTCAAACATCTGATGATGATCAAATTGATTCTAATATCATATTTGATGATCCATATGTGGAAAATAATGGTGGCACGTCTGACCATGATTCAAATGATCATGACGAATATCATAAAATTCAAATGCTAGCATATGATGTTCAAAGAGAAGCTGAAAATCAAAAACGATTAAACAATGAGCTTAAAAAGCAAAAGATGTTGCTACAAAAGGAGCTTGAGACGTGTAAGGATCAGGTCAAATTGTTTGAGTAAAAAACACTTCAATGTTCAAAATATAAAGAAACATGTGAAGAGTTGGAACGTGAATTAAGGAATGATAAGAACACCATTGAGAGACTTTTGAAAGAAAAAGATAACATTCAAAGTGATTTTATCAAAATCAAAAATGAAAAGATAATAATTCAACATGAAACTCAGTTAGCTAAAAAGGCTTTTAAAGAACGAGAAAATTGATATCTTGAAGATATTTGTGATCTCGAAGAAAAACTGAGTTCTCATGATAGAATTGTTTATAAAATGGGTCAATCAATTCAAATAATTCACATGCTTGGAAAGACACCAAATAAAGTTTATGATCCTTTTCTTAAAACTGGGTTGGGTTACAAGAATCCCGAACGTCTCAAGAAGGCCATTGCAGCACAACCTAAAATGTATGATGGTGAAAAGCTTCATAGTGTTAATTTGAAAATTGATTCACCAGATTCAGAGGAAACTTTAGAGGCTGCGAAAGAAATTTGATTGAAAATGAGAAACAAAATGGTTTAAATTAATTATGGAAAGTTAAATGCGCTTTATGAAACATTTGTACCTCAACAAGACTTTTCTATGGAACAAACATATTTTTTAATTCCTTCTACTTCTACTAATGATTCTGAGTCAAAAGCAGTCACATCGGATTTACCAATTCAAAAAATGCCTAAAGAGAGTAAATTGTTAAAAATGATTGACACACTGGGTGTGGCAATTAATAGTTTACGAACAAGGATTGATAATACTCTTTTAGAAGACCGACAACGAAGATGGATGCCTGATAGTCAAAATTCTTTAAGAGAGTTTTATAAAACTAATATAATTCTGATGTCTGCTTATTTATCAAAGAATTTGAAAGAACTTAAAGAAGAACTCATTGTAGAAGTACATGAAATGTTAAATATTTTTGAATCAATGGAACAAAAAGTTGACGAAAAATCTTCAAAAGAAAATATTCTTCAAAATGAGATCGATCGACTTTTGGAAGTATCTTTGACAAGTGAAATCCGAGATCGTGTGTTGCTTTCTGTTGAAAAACAAAAAAAATGAGTTGTTAAAAGATGAACTTGCAAAAAGTTCAAGTGAATCAAAGGATATCCAAGCCAATTTTCTCAATCGAATCAAAATTCTTGAAAATGATTTTAAGCGATCACAAGCTCAAAGTATTGATTTTGAACTCAAATTACAACATCTAAAAGAGAAAATGACTTGTGACGTCTCTTGGAAATCAAGTTGTCAACATTGAATGATGAGAATGTGTTGCTCAAAACTCAAGTTGATTCTGTTATTCAAGAAAGAGAAAACATTAAACTTGAATTTCAAAAGCTTTTTAATTCAATAAAAGCAACACAGACTCAACATCAAAAAGAAGTTGATGAATTAATTGAACATGTCAATCAAAAGACATATGCTTATGCTGATGTGTGTGCTCAAAATCAAGATCTTTTGATGATAATTTCTGAGCTTAAGGATAAGCTTAGGACAATTGACAAAGCAAAGAATGTGAACACTAAGTTTGATAAATCCGAGGCCTCAGGAACACTTCTTTGTGTAACACCATTGCCTAAAAACATAGCAATTAAGGCTAAGAAAGTGTCAAATTCTAAGGTTAATGCAGATAGGTCAAAACCAGTCACTTCACATCCTACACCCAGAAACAAGCAAGGTTAAACACAAAATAAGAATGTACTTGCAAGAGGAATGTACAAAATCACAAAAACAGAGACACAGACACTGGATTCTAAAACTAACATAAATGTTTCTAATTCCACAAGTGTAGAAAGTTCTAATAGTGTTAGAAGACAAAAGTCTAAGGACACCAAATCGAAGAATAGTGTCTTAAAGAACACTAATGCTAAGAGTTCAACTGCACATGTTTAGAAGATGTCACGTAGTGTTAGTATAGATTCTAATAAGTGTGAAACAATGAAGTTGACTTTATGTCATGCAAACAAAAGTGTATTAAATACCAAGAATGTAACTGCTGTAAATGACGGTTCGAATATTGTTTGTGTTTCTTGTGGTAAAAATGTGTTTTTACTTTCTCATGAAAAGTGTGTGTTGCTCGTTATGCTTTGTCTAGGAATTCTACTGTTAAGAGAGCCTTATTCACTACCCCCGTAGCAGCAAAATCGAAGAATTTAAGAACTACTTTTGTAGTTGCGAAATCTAGATTAGGTGTTGCTAACATCCCAAAAGCAACAAATAAGGTCTTTAGTGCATCATCACTATCCCATGATTCTAGTCAAAGTAAAACACATAGAAATTACATGAAAAAATATAGCAACGAGTCAAAAGTGACAGAGATGGTTTGAATACCAACAAAGTTTTAATTGGTCACCTAAAAGCAAAACTGCTCAATCACTTCCGAGTGAAACAAAGAGTTGTATCCGTGTTCGTTCTACATCTAACACACCGATTACCACTCAGAAATGGGTAGCCAAACTGTCCACTCTTCCATCTTCATTTGTTTCATGTGATGCAGGTGCTTCAAATTGTCCTTTGGATTGTTGATAGCGGATGCTCGAAGCATATGACTGGCAATCTTCAACTGCTAAGAAATTTCAATCAGAAATTCATGGGAACAGTCCGCTTCAGGAATGATTATTTCGCTGCAATCACTGGATAGCGATAACCCTCTGAGCCCATCATCATGAACTGTCAATTACTTGTTATGAGCGTGAATGTTATAAATAGATCTATTTAGGATTGACATTCTCGTTCGGGTGAGTCATGATTACTGTGCCGGTATGCCAGACAACGAATGTATACCATGTCGGATTCAGGATGTTGCAGGTTAGAACATCATCATGGGCAATATTGCCAATTTATATTGCAATTCATACATGTCGAGCTTTAGTGTCATGAGCTTAGGGAAACATAATCACATTTTATGATGTTTGCATCTGTTTCATTATCATGGGGAAATCTTACTAGTTTTAATTTGATTATGTCACGTTTTGAAATGGTTTTTAAGTTGATTTTAATAACTACAGAAAAGTAAATGAAATAAAGTAAATTGATAGAAGTATTTAGAGAGAAAAGTGTCCTAGCCTAACCATTTCGTTACTGATGCTATGATTACATTTTCCTGTGCAATGTTCAATTATAAGTTCCATTAGTGGTTCTAATATCGATAGACCCGAGTTGGCACTTGAGGTTTGTCCTATACTTACACTGCGATCCCACATTCCTCTACGATCACACGAGCAAGGCATCCAAGTTTGTATTAGTTAATTCCTAACTACCCTTAAGACCAATCTATAATCTAAACCGATTATTAACCCCCTCTAAAAGAGTTCCTGTGCTTTTTAAGTATTTAATATGGCAAAGGCGGTAATTTGGTCAATTCTTACACTAGGGATAGGTGTCAAGCTACCCTAGTACCCCGCTAATCCCAGGTTCAACATGATAAGTCTAATATCATGATTAACAAGATCTAAGCCACCCTCTATACTACCAAAACACAGGGATCAATGAAAGACTATAAGGATATCTAACAGAACCATAATTGAACAGGAAACATTAATCATAACTATAGTAAATACATGGTTAGGCCAGCACTAAGAGTGCTTAGCCGCTCATGGTAACAGAAATGCAAGAATTAATGAAAGTAATCATGGATTGAATCATCATTGTTCTTACCGTGAATGTTATGAACGATTAAATACAAGTAGTAAGTAAAGTGACTTCTCTCTTGGACCTTTTGAAGAAATGCTTCGAACCTTGGGGGTTTGGTTCACCCCTTGGAACTGTGTTGTGGAAGTGAGTGATGCTGAATGAGGGCTCTATTTATAATATTCGAAACTGTTACGGCGTAACAGCTATAAGACGTTATGCCATAACCTTGCTTGCGTAGGCTTCTAATCTTCCAGGAAAAAATGACTTTACGGCGTAACCTTGTCGCCTATGTTACGCCGTAACGCTGACTCGGATAAGTCATCCCTTGTAAATTTGAATGTTGCGTCGTAAAGTAGGAGATGCTTTACGCCGTAAAAGGTGTGATGACTTATTTCTTCATTAGAATATGTTACGGCGTAATCCTTCGGGGGTGTTACGCTGTAAACTGCCTTGAACTCTTCACTTTAGTGCATTTATGTCTAAATCCCACGTCTTTTGTTAAAATGCTCACTCAGTCCCTGAAAACTAAATATAAACAATTAAGTAACGTTTTTAAACACTTATAACATATTTATAAGCATTTTCATAGGAAATTTGATATTAAAATGTATTAACTATTTGATGTTATAAAATATCCCCCCACTTGACTTCTACTTGCCCTCAAGTAGAACCGTTTAGAATAATTCATACAAAGATTTCCCCAATTTAACTCAGAGAAATGAATTTATAAGTTACTTATGCTAGAAAATACCAGAGCCGAACACCTCACGAAAAGGGGATCGAAAACTGTCACACCCCGTAAATTCCCGGTTAGTATTCCGACCCATTCTGACCATTTATTTTGAATTTTATACGTTACATTTAAATCTGACAGTTTACCCGAAAGTTAAACTGCGTAAAACTGAAAAATGTCATCGGACGCATTTCAGCATCGGTTATTAATTAATTTAGGCTTAATATGAGATATTTTAACTTTCCTGAGTGTTTCGTGATTTTTAATCACTTCCGATATTAATTTTAGGGTTTTATCTCTTAAATTGCGTTTTTCGCGTTTTTGACCAAACGGAACCCCAAAAACTCGAAATCTTTTCGTGTAAACTCAAGTTATCAATAATCTTATATACTAAGTCAAAAATTTCGTGATCATACTCATGCCCTCCCCCTACACACGAAATTTTTGCTTGTGAACAAGCTTGGACTTGAAATTAAATCATTTATGCTCCACTAACTCAAAATTTGAAAACTTACCATGCATGTGAAGGAAAGTGACATCTTTGTTGCCTAGTAACTTGCATGCATGCCATCTCTTACATATCACATGCAAGCTTGGACCATTTGACTAGAAATTAAAAACGAAGACCAAGTATATTGAACCATGACCATGTTACTTGAGCTTTAGCTAGAAAACTTGACCCATTTGGTCCTTGTGGCCTTCCCATTGCCGAACCACCAACAACACACACCGTCACTTACTAGTCCAAAATTCACCCAAAATCCTAACACATATCCTATAAATACCATGTGATATCACAACTTAGGGTTATAACTCATTTCACTATCCATAAAATTTTCACACATCTCTCTTCCTCTCCCTCTTTGGCCACGACACACAACCCACACACAAACACATTCATAACTTTTGATTTCTATCAAGATCCAATCATTCTAAGTTCATTTCTAAGGTTACCTAAGGTAGATCCAAGTATTGGTTGGTTGAACTTCAAGGTTTTTCAAGATTTATAAAATTAGGATTTGCAAGATTATTTGGGGTTTTTATAGATCTATAGTTCTTGGGTATAGATCTTGTGTTTTCACTACTTGTCCTTCTTGATTTGTAAGTCTTTCTTGATCTTTGCTTGGTTTCACCTATTATCTGTATAGATCTATGTTTATTCATAAAGATCCATGTGTTTGTGTTATTTTTACAAAAGAAATAAAATTAATATCTTGTCATCTTTTATAAAGTGGAAGTAAAAATTGTTACAACTTTATGTTTATGTTTCATATCATGTTCTTGGTGAGATTGAGGGTTGATGAGAGTTGCAACAATAGAGATTAGATTGGATTAGGGTTTAGTTTTGTTGGTTGGTTATTGGTGAATAAAGATTAGGGCTAGATTAGGCACTAATATGCGAGTTGGGTTGATTTTTGGTCGCATTTAGGTAAAACACCCTTGCTGTCCCGAAATGGTTTTGAGGTTTTGAGTGACCTAAAAATGTTTTCATTAGGCGTAAAAGTAGTTTTTGAAGAGCTTGTTTCGAATAGATAGTTTTTCACATATCGCACTTTAAAATCGGACTTAAAACGGCCAAGTTATAGCCAAATGAAACTTGAAATATTTTCGGTAAAACCAAATGAATAGTGGGCTGATGTGAATAGTAAAAAGGGTATTCGAACACTTTCGGACATTTTTTGACTTTCTAAACACTAGCGAAACATATAGTAACACATATATATAGATTAACATCATTTGAAGATGTCATTAACGTATTTTAGGAAAAGCGTAAAAGTTACTAAAAATAGTAAGTTTGGTAAAACCTAGCGGAACATACATAGTAATTAAGCGATTATGGTTAGTTAACACAATTTGAAAATATGGAAACTTAACAGATATAAGGGACGGTATTAACGTCTGAAAACTAAACACTTTCCTAAAATAAAAACTTTCTATAAATAGTAAATCTTTGCAAGTGTCGGGATTTATCTTAGATGTTGTAAATTTTTCTAAGCCTTTTATTACTAAAACGCAAACACACTTAGATGCTTTAAATGATGAACGTAGATGCTTTACTTGTTTACTTTGTCGAATGCTAAGTCATACCCAT
>BQNB010108133.1:0-23017 GCA_026074375.1 Tanacetum coccineum | reverse complement strand
GGTGGAAATCCTAGCACAGAACTTAGAGTTGAATGCTATTGCGATGCTGGATTCGAGACTGATAGAGATGACACAAAGTCAGATATGTCTTCATTTTGAATAGAGGCGCACTGGATTGGAAGAGCTCTAAGCAAAGTACCATTGCAATGTCTGCTATAGAATCTGAATACATAGCTGCTTCAGAAGGAATTTGATGACTAGACACTTGTAGTCAATATAGAATTTGTTCCTTCAAATTGTTGAAGAAGATACCACTGGGCCCCTCATAGAAATAATCAAATGTGTGTATGGCCGTACCTGAAAACTCAAGAAGATATGTCTCATTGATTTTCAGTAATCTTGATTACTTCATATATGAGAAACAGAATCGTTAAATATGGAATGACATTGATCCATATCCAATTTAACAATGGTATCGGAAACAAAGGGATTGTAAATTCATAAATCATTTGTTCATGCCTTGTGAAACCACACTAGGAGGTTTCAGGGAGCATTGGCGTGTTCCTAGACGCTTACCAATGTTATTATACTTTTATACATGTCCAATTGGGAGCTGTTAGAATATGTCCATTATATAAAAGTATATGTCCAGAAATTATACGAGCCTAAGGGGACGCACACGTTATACGTAAACAATGTTTAAATAGTGTGTTAAGCAAACGATCGTTAAATGTTAACAAATATTAAATATTAGTGATTGATAGTTTTTATACACTATATTATATTAATACACAAAAGTATAGAGAATAATTCCCAAAGTAGCCCTCTAGGAAAATTCTTATACAAATATATAATAATAATAATATACGTATGTTTACCGGGAAGTATGCTTTCCCGGGTCGTTTCCCCAACGACTTGTGAAATTGATACCACGCTTTAGTTTGGATTAAGATTTGAATAAGTGGAAAGATGAATTTGATTATCTATAACTATTAAATAAAAGCAACAAATAAAATGAGAAAAATAAAAGCAATTTAGCTCTTAAACAATTAACCGGAACGAATAAAACGTGACAAATAAGCAAATAAGACGAAATTAAACCCTAAAAATGCAAACTAAATTTCTAAACCTAAAATAAGTCAAAAGAAAATTTTAGGAAAAAGAAAAATATTTTTTTGATAATTTTTGAATTTATTATGAATTAAAAACTATTTTAATCTAACTAAATCCTAGAAAATAGCAAATAAAGTCCTAAAAATTAAGAAAAATGTTTTTTAAACTTAGAAAAGTCTAAAATGATATAAAACTAAGAAAACTATTTTTAACTATTTTTAAAATAATAATCCGGATTTTTAAAATTATAAATTAAAAAGCTTTTAAAAATGAAATTAAAAATCTAAAAGAGGTGAAAATGATTTTTCTGAATGTAAAACTAAAACTAATTTTTCTAAAACTGAAAACTATTTTTTTGTATTTTTCTGAAAATTATTTCTTTTTTTTACGATTTTTCGAAAATTAAATCCTAAGAAAAATGATTAAAAATAATCTACTAGATGGAAAAATGTGAAAAATTCAGGGAAAGTACTAGGTACTAGCAGGAACTAAGGAAACATAAGAATAATCAAAAAGCTACAAAGGATAAGCTCTAGATAAAGCTCTTAAAAAGCTTCTCGGTCTTATTATAAAAAGGGAATTTGAAAATGACTATAGGTTAAAGAAGCTGTTCACTAGAAACAAGCTTTAGAGGGCTTAAAAATCAATTTACTTATTGCTTGCACAAAATTCATTTTAAGCTCAAATTTGAAAACAGAAGAAGTTCCAGGCAGCTTATGATGCATATAAGCTAATCCTAACAAGCTTTCTATACTAGAAACACTTAATGCCAACTAAAATCACTATTAATCTAAGTTATAAAAATCAATAACTATAAGCTAGAAAATCAATTTTCAAGAGCTACTTACTAATTCTACTGTTTTTGGCTTTTTGAAACTTTTATGAACTTTTAAAAGCAAATGTACTTATGCAAATAAGCAAGAAATTAGAAAACAAGTTTTAATCTATATTAACCTATATGTAATCTAAGCACCTACTGAATTTTAAAGCTAAATTCCTAAAAACACTAGCTTAAATGAAAGTTTAAAAAGACAGCAGTACTAACTGATGTTAGTAGTTAGTACTGTTGATGCAATGTGACAAGAAGTAAAACACAAATGCAGGTTTCCTTAAGGGAAAACCTGCAGTACACACTCTATTTGAATGCTTTTGAACTCAATGCAAACACAAACCAAGCCTTGGATGGCTTGGTTTAAATTTTCACAAGCAAAATCAAAAGGAAAAATCCCCTGGTGCTAGAACAGGAAAAATAAGCCACAAAGTGATTTTAAGCTTAAACTAACTTAGCAAATCTTTTTAAAACTTAATCAAATATGCAAATAAAACTGACCAAAGAAAAATTTCCAAGTTACTTTGACTATTTAAAGTCAAAACACACTAAACCAAACACTCCTTTATACTTAGACAGATTTCATTTGGGCTTATGAAATTAAAATCCAATTAATAAGTCCTTATTACCATATATTAATTAGCTTATAACAGGCTTAACAAACATAAATCAACAACTAATTAAGCTAGAATCAAAGTTTTTAAAGACTAAACTAATTATTTTTGGCTTTTTAGTGATTCTTAAGACAATAATGAAAATTTAAGAGCTAAGTTACCTAAACTAAAAACTGATGAAAATTATAACTAATAAGCAAAAAGAGATAACTAATAAGCATAAATAAGCAACTAGATTAAGCAAATAAGCTAATCTACACTAATAAGCAATTTTTAAGCTATAAATTGAAAAACAAAGGAAATTAAATGAGGACTTACTAGAGGCTTCAGCTAAACAGAAGCTAAAGGCTTATAGAGCTTATCAATAGCTCTGGCTTATCCTAGGATAAGCCAGTAAAGTCCATGGGATCCCTTCCATAATTGGATCCCCTTCCATAAGTCCAACAAGCAAAGATTTATTTCTGATTTTAGAGTTTTAGTAAATTAAGGATTTACTTAAACTCAAATTCAAGCTTATAGACTTGAATGAGCTTATGAGAAGCTTTTGACACATTAGCTTATGAATTTGAGAGTGATAAGAGCTTGTAGTAAAAAAAAACAGATTAAGCAAAATAGATTGACTTTATTAATAACTGAAAATGATTACAATGCTTTAAAAAGTTACAATGAGCTTGAAAATTACTCTACTTAAGCTAAAAACTGAAAATACATTTTAACTAAAAAAATTATAAGCTAGACTAAGGTGTGTAAAGATAAGATCTTCCCGTGTGTGAGAGAGTGAGCCTTTTATAGCCTGCTGCTGAACCTTCTAGCCCCTTGAGTGCTTCCCACACTCCTTCTAATCTCACCCCTTGAATTCCTTCAATGATTGGATCTCTAATTATGTTCGTTGGATCATATTTGTGCACACACGGATTGCCAACGTGGCAATCCGTGATGTGACCCCTGTGCTTCTTTTGAGAGTAGCTCGAGTATGAAAATCTATTCCTTGTATGTTTTCTTATGTCTAACGTGGCATTCCCCTTGTGGGTTTCAACCAATAAGAGAGGTTTGTGACGTTTAATTCTGCCATTGTGTAAATGATACCATGAATTATCCTTTGTACCCTTTAATTTAAACTTGCCCTTTGTTTTAACCTGTGGGTAAGTCGGAGGAGACGATGAACAGTGAAACAAATTCTCCCGCCCAATTTTTAACTGAAAAGGGGTAAAAGGGATTTAAACTTTGGGGTATTAGCAATTTGGGTCCCTCTCTTTGTGAAGTATAAAAGTAATACAAATCCAAGTGTATTACAACTTTCAAAATTGGCATCTTCGGTCCCTGGACTTTTATAAAAAGGGTATGGGCTTAGGGTTTTGGGCTTTGGATCCGGGTATAGGTAATTGGGCTTGGACTTTGGTTTTATTGTTTCCGGGTAAAGGGTTAAGGAAAGATTAGGCCCATTTAGGTTTAGGGACTAATTATGTAACTTTGGAAATTTGAGGGACTAGTTTTGTATTTTTGGATTTTGTCATCTAGTGTTGACTTTGACTTTGGTTGACTGGAGAGTTGACCAAGGTTGACTTTTTGACTTTGGCTTCCGGCTCTTGCACGCTCTTCCGTTCTCGTGTCCGTGTTTGCCCGTTTTTGACGGTTTTCTTGTGATTTTTGTCTTATCCGTACCTGCACTCATACAAACACAAAACAAGCATATTTTTGCCATTTTCATTGTGTTTTTGGTTATTTTAGGGTCTATTATGATATAAAATGGATATGTGTTTTCACACATATCAAAATTCCCCAAACTAAACGATTGTGTGTCCTCACGCAATATTACATGCCTTATAACCAAATACCAAGAAATTTCCCCAAACTAATCCTTTAAGAAGTAGTAAAGTCTTTCGTGGGTAAAATTTCTAAGTCACAAGTTATAAAACACCCGTTTTCCCATTTTCAAAACTTTTTCTCTTTTTATGATTTTTTTTAATAATTAACTACCTAACTACAACTTATTCTTGTGTTGACATAATGTATTGTTTTCATTACCTTTTTGGTAACTTTAAGGATCATGGAACAAAAAGCACTTGAAAAGTGTCTTAAAAGATAAATTCGTCATCCCCGATTTTTCACTTTTCCCATACTAAGCTTAAAAATAAGATCACCGTTAAGTACGAGCTAAGATGCTAAGACTACTTATAATTACAACTTGTGAATTTTTCTTCCCGACATATATCATATACTTAAGTGTGTGTGCTCAAATTAATTTAAACCATTAAATCCACAAATTTAGATAGTTGAAATCCGACTAAGCTTTACACATGGGCCTTTTGGGCTAATATGTTAATAACATAGTAAGATCACAACTCAAAGCAAACAAAAACCTCCTTAGCTAAGACATCGTTGGTTCACTTGCCCCATAAATGACTTTCTTCTCTAGCATCCCACCGTCATCGGGTAAGTGCTAAGGTTTTTGAGACCCCATCCGGAGAATAATAATCGAGACGCATGAACTTCCGATGAAAAAGCCTTGTAGACTTTTGCAAACGTTGGTTCAAAAGAATACTTTGGTTTTAGAGAATGAAACTTTTACTATTTATTTTCTAACTTGCAACTTAACTATACATTATATTTACATATTAGGCTAGGAACCGGTATCACTTTTCTTTCGACGTCACATCGGCCACGCCTCCGACAAGAGCCCGTGTACTTATTATGATACCGATCCTAAATATACATCCTCCACCTTTTCTTTCGATGTCACATCGGGAACGAACCGACAAATGCCCATGTACTTTATTGCGATGGAGTTTGTATATTATTATTAACACTAAGGATTTATAACTTGCATCCTTTTTATTCACCAACTATATTTTTTTTTTTTTTCATCATCATTTTTTTTGAAACATTTTTAATAATAACACATTATTTTTGCAAATAGAAAAATTTCGTTTTAGAAAACCAAAGTATAAGCTTGAACCAAAATTCTTATTTACAAATGATTAGCTATTATCATCGATAAAGCTTTTTCTCTAAATATGTTGATTAAACTTTTAAGAGCAAAATTCTAATTTGTAAAAATTAAAGAGAACACGTATAATTAATCATTTTAAGAACTTCGGGGAAGAAAAACCACAAGTTATTTTTATAAGCCTTTAAGTTTTCCAAATAAACCTTGTTTAGCATCCTAATTCGTAATTAACACTATCATTTCTTATTCTTTGCAATTTAAAACCTCTAATAAAGAAATTCGCAAATACTTAGCCTATATAAAATCCAACTCGGCATATTTAAAATCTACTTGAGATTAGCACAAGTCTTCATTTACTAATGATTTCAAGTTTAGCATGTTTAAAGTCTACATGAGACTAGCACAAACTATCATCATTAATTGTTAAGGGAGAAAACTAGAACTCAACACGTTCGATCGGGTCAAAAATTACTTCTTATTCTCACCAACGGAAAACCTACATTCGTGTCTTAACACTTATTATTATTTTATTTTATTTTTATTTTTTCAACTACTAATATATTTTTTCATTTTTTCCTACAAATAAAAACTTAAAAATTTAAAATTTTTGCTATTTTTGTGGGAAAACGGGTACGCGAGAACAAAACAATAAGCAGGTAACATCAAATCGATAGATTCCCTCCCCAAACTAAAACGAAACATTGTCCTCAATGTTTAAGGCGGGTCTATTACGCAAAAAACCTTTCTAAGCCGGCGTTTATTTATTATGCCCAAAGTTAAAGTGAATACGATAAATGATGATATGGATATCGGATTTACCTACAAAAGGAATTCAAACATAAGGATAGGAAGCTCGAGTGAACCGGGACACAACACCGAACACGAGAGGCTTCAAAAATTGTTGGTTCAATCCTACAAAAATCACAACAAACAACAAACACAAAGAACGGAAGAATACAAGCCTCATCACATCACAACACATTATTGTTAGAAAATAGAAAGAAGAAAGAAAAGGATAAGCATGGGGTGAACTCCCACGAAGCGGCTTGTTTTTGTTTGCCGAGTCGCAAGCTCGACTCGATCCCTTAATTAATTCGTCCTTAGGGAGAGCAACACTTAGAACAAGAAAACTTCATTGGAATAATGTCAACTGAGCCTAGATAAGAAAATGGAAAGGTGATGATGCCGGGGTCAAAAATGGTGTCTTCACTCTCGAAGGAGAGAAATGAAGAAAGAAAGAGAATGACGGTCAAATCTGAAAGAAGGGTAGGAAGGGTGGGTAAAATATCTTCCATAAAATCATGAGGTTTAGAAACACCCTTAAACACTTTGGTTTATTCAAAAATACCCGTATTCGGGTTCAAGAACATTTCTCATCATCGGTGGTTCCGGTGGAGGACGAGAATTGTCGGATCATTCTTGGATGGTTCAAGGTTAGGTAAAATCTTTTTCTTCATCTTTGGATCATCATTCTCAACACCTGGTGGAATTAAATCATCTGGAACAAGGAAAATATCGATCTCTTCTTGAACGGGGTCACTATCCTCAACGGGGATAGGAGATATGAGAAGAGACTCGATAATTGAACTCGGATTAACATGAACATTTTCCTGTGACCGGGAAGTTGAAATCTCACAAAGCAAAGTCATACGATTAAGATAATCCTCATGTTTACGAACAATCCTTGAAGGAAGTGTAATAAGTTCACCGGCGAACTCATGGTGAAGAGGATCACTCCTTGGAGAAAAAAGTCAATGAAGATTATTTTGTTCTGGTTCAAATCGGCATAATCATTCGGCGAGCGAGAGATTATGGGTGGTATCATCACTAAGCAAATTATCAAGAAAAAATTTACGTTCCTTTAAATCGAAAGAACCTTTCCTCAAAATAGAAGAAAACTTCCAATGGCCTAGAAAAGCATCGATCTCATCAAAATCGTCCTCTGGAGCGAAACTCTCAACCTTATCGGACAAAGGTGTGTTAAGTAAAACTGGCTTATCTGAAACGTTGGAGTTCTTGTTTACAACATCTTCATCAATCTCGTTAAAGAGAGGATTTTCGTTGCTAGAGGTGAAGTTGTCATCAAATTCGAAACAAGGGTTTGAATAAACTTGAAAATTTTTCTACTATTGAACAATTCCTTTAAGATGAGTGGAGTCATCGGCGAACTCCTCAAGAATTTCACTAGTCTTCACCGGAGAAGAACTAGGAGGAAGAGCATCGGAATCATTAGTGGTACTGCCACTAAATGAAAAATTAATTGTAGAAATAGCGTGAGCAAATTGCTTATTCTTGCTTTTCTCAGATTTTTTAGCATAAAAGACAAGTTCATTGCTTTCTACTCTTAAAGTTAATTTTTCCTCGTATAAATCAATGAGAGCTTTTGCAGTGCGAAGCAAAGGTCTCCCTAAAATAATAGGCACTCTCGGGTTGGTTTCAAAATTAACCATAAAATCAACAATCGAAAAGTTGAAACTAAACTCTAACTACAACATCCTCGGCTATACCCATTGGGTACATAATTGAACGATTGGCAAGCTCGAGTGTCATTCAAGTAGGAGTTAAAGCTCTAAGCCCAAGTTGCTTGTAGATAAAATAAGGTAAAAGATTTATGCTAGCTCTGGAATCAGCTAAAGCATTAGTCCTATCAAGTTCTTGTAAAGCACACGGAATAAGAAATTTTCTCGGATCTTCGAGCTTCTCGGGAACTTTGTTCATGATGATAGCAGAACATTCAGCATTCACGGTTGTAATGGCGATTTCTTCAAGTTTCTCTTTTTCCTTAGCAACGAGCTTAACCATTTGTTGAATTTTGGCATTTCGACGAGAGCATCTTTTAATCTAATCTCTAAACGGAGTTGTTTAAACATCTTCAAAAACTGGCTATGTTGAGCACTTGGTTTATCGTTCTCTCTCACTTTTATCCTCTCGGGATATGGAAGTTTAGGTTGATACGAATTAGGCTCTGGCGAATTAGGCTCTTGAACAATTTTCTTAGCCTTTGGTTTCAGAATTTCAATGGAATCATGATCCTCCGAAGGTGGGACTTGTGCGGTATTTTTTGAACTGGGTTTTTGCACTTTATCCATTGATGTCTCCGGGTTTTGTTCGGGTTCCTTTAGAGGAGTAGAAACATGGGTTGTCAGGAACAAGAGGATATAGTCTGAAGGTCATTACTAGTTTTTACCACTTCGTGTGGTGATAACATTAACATGCTCACGAGGGTTAGTTACGGTTTGACTTGGAAGAGTACCTGAATTTGAAGATGAAGCGGTGTTGGAAGTTATGAACTTAAAGAGCATTTCCGTTAAATTTGTCATCTGGTTTTGTAAACCTTGGCCTTGATTTTGCATATTCCGTAACACAGCATCATTAGCCTTGACATAATTCTCGAAATTGGTCTTTGAAACACCTTGCATTTGTTGAGTAGGAGCTTGATAAATTGGTGGTTGAATCGTTGGAGGTTGGTAAACTTGCCCTTGGTTGAAGTTACGGTTTTGATGGAAATTGGTACCTCGATTTTGGTTGAAATTATTTCCTTGATTTGGATTTTGAAAACTGGTTTTTGTTGGTTTGAATCGGAGGGAAAAATAGGAAGGTTCGGAGTTTTGTTTGCACCCCTCGCGAGGTCTTTAGAATTGGAATTTCCTTGATTAAAATTGGCTGCAGCAGCTTGTGAAACGTACTCTGATGTGTCTTGTAAACATTGCCATCGGTGGCTGGACAACTTTTATAAGAATGAGCACCTCCACAAGTTACACAACTCTGCTCGACCGCTTTTATGGTTGCGGGAGCTTGGGCTTTTTGTTTGTCGATAAGCATAGTCTTCATCAAATTCTTAAGTTCAGAGACTTCGGTTGTAAGAGCAACAACATCTGGTGAAATTCCTGGAGGAAAGAATTGATTAATAAATTTTGAAACAAGATCATCCCATTGTCAAAAATCGATGTGGAGGTTCTTTGTCTCGCCAAAAAATTCGGGCTGAACCTTCAAGAGACAAATGATAATTAAAAAAAAGGCAAAAATAAGCTTAATTGACGTGCTCGGGACGTTTGGGAATCTCATTGTTGAAGTAATCTTATTAAAATATCGGATGTGAGCATGTGGATCCTCTTTATCATGTCCGAAAAACTGTTTGTTTTGAACAATATTGATCAAACCATGCTTTTAAACAAAGTTTGCTATTGATTTAGGGGAATTACAATTGCATCCTCGTATCCTCGGTGGTGATTGGGAGCATTTGTGCCATTGTCCGGTTATAGCATGATACTAATGGTGGATTATACAAATGGTTTTCTCAAATGAAATGGTTGAACAAAAGCCTGTTAGCTTTGTTGTTGACGGTTACGGTTGCGGGTTTGAGAACGAGTGCGCATGCACAAAGTAGAAAAAGAAATTTTTAAACTAAATTTAAACTAAATTTTTTTATTTTTTATTATTTTTTTTATTAAAAACAAACTAAATTAACGGATAACGAGAAGACAACTTAAACCAAATAATCAAATTTACTTCACGGTAGCTCTTAAAAATTTTACTTTTTAAGGTGAGCCGTACTTCGTAAATGACACAAATGGCAAGTTTTTGAATCTTTGGTTCGATTTGGGAACTTTTCAAGTTCACCGGAACTTATTTATGATAATAACTCGATTGAGGATAATATTTGTTGGTGTTCTTTTACCAACTTTGTGTATTTTATTTCTTTTTAAGGACAATTTTTTTATATTTTTGATTTTTGATTTTGATTTTATATTGGATTTTTGAAATATTTAACAAAAATGAAACTTTCGAGGACGAAAGGATCTTCAAACTAAATCAACAAACATAAACGAAGGAATCTCTAACACAAGTCCCCGGCAACGGCGCCAAAAATTGATTGATAGTTTTTATACACTATATTTATCTTTAATACACAAAGTATAGTGAATATCCCAATGTAGACCCTCTAGAAAATCTTATATCAATTATTATAATTATATATAATTTTGTTTTAGGTTTCCGGGGAAGTATGCTTTCCCGGGTCGTTTCCCCAACGACTTGTGAAATTGATATCACGCTTTAGTTTGGATTATGATTTGAATAAGAGGAAAGATGAATTGCTATTATCTATAACTATTAAATAAAAGCAACAAATAAAATGAGAAAAATAAAAGCAATTTAGCTCTTAAACAATTAACCGGAACGAATAAAACGTGACAAATAAGCAAATAAGATGAAATTAAACCCTAAAAATGCAAACTAAATTTCTAAACCTAAAATAAGTCAAAAGAAAATTTTAGGAAAAAGAAAAATATTTTTTTGAAATTTTTATTTTTTTATTTTTGAATGTATTATGAATTATAAACTATTTTAATCTAATAATCTTCTACTAGGAAAAATAGCAAAAAATAAAAGTCCTAATAATTAAGAAAAAATGATTTTGAAACTTAGAAAAGTCTATATGTATAATAAATTTTGAAAACTATTTTTAACTTATTTTTAAAATTAAAATCTTTATTTTAAATTAAATTAAAGCTTAAAAATGAAATCTAAAAATCTAAAAGAGTTGTGAAATGTTTTTTCTGAAATGTAAAACTAAAACTAATTTTTCTAAAACTAAAAACTATTTTTTTGTATTTTTCTGAAAATTATTTCTTTTTTTTACGATTTTTTGAAAATTAAATCCTAAGAAAAATGATTAAAAATAATCTACCAGATGGAAAAATGTGAAAAATTCAGGGAAAGTACTAGGTACTAGCCTGGGAAACAAGGAAAATAAGAATAATCAAAAAGTACAAAGATAAGCCCTAGAATAAGCTCTTAAAGCTTCGGCTTATTATTATAAAAGGAATTTGAAAAATGACTTTTAAGCGTACATGAAAAGGCATGAGGTTGCATGAGCTATTGACGCCACAACGGTTATAGGTGTTTGGGTGTGTGAGCGTGATGGTGTTGGGTTTCGAGTGACCAGGCACATCTTTTTGGTTTTTTTTTATTTTTGAAATCTAAATTGACCTAAAAACTTATTATGCAAACATTTCTGAGCACTTTATTAAAAGGTTGTATATTGCTAAAATCTCAAAATTATGCTATCTAAGAGCTTATAAGTATAGCTGTCACAGATAGAAACTTGCGTAATAAGGGCTTTAAAATGTCGAATTTGAGTTGGTTTGGCTTGCACAAAATTCATTTTGGCTCAACAGTTGGAAACACATAAGAAGTTCCAGGCGGGGGGACAGCTTATGATGTATATAAGCTAATCCTAACAAGCTTTCTATACTAGAAACACTTAATGCCAACTAAAATCGATGATCAAAGTAGCAAACTCAAACATTGACTCAAAAAGCTTAAAAGGCTAAAAAGAGCAATAAGCTTTAACATAAGCTGAGCTCTTGCAAACTTATCAAACAACTTCTTAACTACTAATATAGATCATTAAAACAAACACCTAAAGCTAGAAATCAAAATTTTTAAAAAACCTTAATCTAGTTTTACTACAAAATGTTTATTGGTCTTTTTAGATTTTTTGTGACTATTTAAGCTTCTAAATTTACTTTAGTATTGAAGATAGAAATGATAAGACAAGCTTTTATCTGACTTAAACTATATCTAATCTATTAGCTTGTTCAATTTGAGATTCTAAATTCTACATTTACTAACTTAATTAAAGCTGAAAAAGACAGCAGTCCTAACTAAAGTTACTACTGCTGATGCACGACTAAACAAAAATGCAGGCAACTAAGGTGACTTTCCCTGCACTAGACTTACTCAATGAGAGTGTTAGAACACTACACAAGCAAAAATTCTAAGCCTAGGAAAACTTGGATCACTTTTAAGCTAGCAAAGAAAAGAGGAAAATTTGCCCTGGTGCTGAGACAAACAAATCTAGCCTTAACTTATTAAAACTTGAAATCTAAACTTTGAAAACTATTTCATAATTAATTAAAAATGATTATAAAACTCACTCAAGCAAAGATCACAACTCAGTTTGACTTTAAGAGGTCAAAGTGAGTTAAACCAAACACTCCTTTATTTTTGATAGATTTCAATAAAGAATTTGTGAAAATGAAAAATCTTTTGACAAACTTTATTACCAGGACACCAATAGCTTTATAACAAGCTCTAAACAAGCAATAGAATTAATAATCAATTTAAGCTAGAACTTTATCTAAAAGCTAAACTACTAATTTTTTTGTTTTTATGGTTAGGACAGAATATGAGGAGGAAAAACTTGATCTAAACTATTTTAACTAAAAAACAGATTATTAATGAGCATAAAGTAGTTTAAAAAAAACAAATATACATAGATAACTCACTCAAGTAAAACTAATTAAGCAAATAAGCAAGTCTTTAAATAGAAATTAAAGACAAAGGAATTAAATGAACTTTTACAAGTTGCTTCAGCTAAATACAGAAGCTTTATAAGCTCAAATGAAGCATATATCCAAGATTTGGCTATATCCTCTAAAATAAAGCAGTTTTGTCCATAGAAGCTTCTTCTATAGTTGCTTTCTCTTCCAAAAGCTCACAATCACAATTAAGCAAAGGTTATTTAAGTTTAATTGAGTTTAAATGTTAAGTATGATTAAGGCTTGATTAACAAAAAACTCAATCTCAAGTTATTAGACTTGAGAGACTAAAATGATTATGACAAGTCCTTATGAAACATATAGAGTATGTATTTGGGAAATTAGTGCTTAATAATGGAAACTAAGACTTATGTAAATACAATGAGATTTTATTAATGATCCAAACAGGATTACAAGAGATTAAAAAGTGGAATTACATTTTAAAAACAAAACGAAAAAACAGCTAATTTTACTTAAAGAAAAATACAGGAAAAAAAGATAGTATGTGTGTGAGGAGTGTGAGCATTTATAGTGCATCTCTGAAGCTTCTAGTCCATTGCTTCCATCCCACGCTCCTTCTAATCTCTGCCATTGGATTCTCTCAATGATTGGATCACAATTCTCCACCCTTGGATCATATCTAACTCACACGAACTAAACGAAAATAAAATTAAAATAAAAAAAAAAGGTTGACCAGCGTGGCAATCCGTGTGATGTGACTCTTGTGTTAGTTATTGAGAGGAGTCCTAGTTGTAAAAACCCATCAATTTTGGTGCTTTCTTCATTTGCCACCGTGTCATTCCTTGTTTGGATTAGCCAATAGGGTGCGTTTGATTACGTTTTAACCTGCCAAGGTGTACTTGAGTACTTGAATTACCTTCTTTAACCCTCAATTAAGCTTTGCCCTTTGTTTTCACCTGTGGGTAAATCGGAGAAGATGAATGAATAGTGAACGTGTTTTTGGCGCCATTTTCTTAGTTTTAACTGAATTGGGTAAACGGGAGGTGGTATAACTTTAGGGTATTGGCAACCTTAGTCCTTGTCCTTGTTAAACAAAATTCCTAGTGTAAAATATCTTTTAATCTTGGCAAAAATGGTCCCTGGACTTATTTAATAACGGGTTAATGGGCTTTCAGGTATTTATGTGCAGTTTGTTTTGGATTCTTGAGGGACTGAATGTGTAACTTTGGGTTTTTTGTCCTTTAGTGTTTGACTTTTGTTGACCCATAGCTGACTGAGAGCTTTGACTTTTTGACTTTGGCTTGATTTCCCGGCTTCTTTTGTACTCTTCTGTTTCCCGTGTCCGTGTTTGCCCGTTTTTGACGGTTTTCTTATGATTTTATGTTTATCGTTACCCTGCATACACAAAAACAAAAACAATCATATCTTTGCTTTTTAGTATGATTGTTTTTTACCAAAAATTTACATAATTTTATTCAATTAACATATAAAAAAACCACACCAAAATCCCACAAAATATAAATTATTCACATTACACAACCATAAAACCCCACACACCAACCCCACCCCAAATCCCTACTCCCCTAAAAATATCTCTCTACCTCCTCACCCATAACAAAACCCCTCAAACCAAAAAACACAAAAAAAAAAAAACATCAAAAAAAACACAAACACCACCACCCAACAAACATATATAATCCACCATACAAACAAAACAAAACATATTACCAAAAACTTCAAATCCCACCTCCAACCTATACACCCCTTACCAACACCAACCTCCAAAACAAAACCAACCACCTAACCCCACTAAAAACTACTCTACCTCATCACATCACAACACCACCAATATCCAAAAAAATCCACCCAACACACAAACCTATATATATACCAAATAAAACAACCCAACCCACTCCCCAAAACTTCACTAATTACCACTCCCTAAAACCCATTAAAATTTTCACCACATAAACACCCACTACCTCACCCCAACCTCCCCCCCATCTCACACACTATAAAGCAGGTGGAGTAGATTCAAATACCAGATATAGCTATATTATTTCTGTAAGCAGAATATTATTAGGAGATGTTTTTATATGTAGACCACCATCTCACACAACATGCGATTCCGTCCACCCCTACCATTTAGCTGGTAACGCTCGCATCTGCGCTCTCTCTCTCTTCGACGCTCACATGCAATCTCCACCACCACTCCACCTCCCTCGACACACTCTGTATGCCTATAGCTCTACTCTCTGTGAGTAAACAATGGAACATGAGAGTAGTCCAAACGCACACACACGCCCTCTCGCTCTACCACTCTTTCGTTACCACGACTCTCTCTGGTGCAGTGTGTGAGAAGGCACTCTCATTAGTGTGTGTCGTAGCTCTTAATCTAACTTGCAACATACATATATATTAATATATTTCCAAAATTAAAGAATAACCGGGTATCACTTTTCTTTCGACGACACATCTTAGAGTGCCGCGATCCGAAAGAGTCATTTGTTGTCCGGGGGGGAGTATTGTAGAGATAGAGCTAGAGGTGTGTCGGGGTTTGTTGCGGTGGTAGATATATAGATAGATATAGTTGTGACGGAGGCGTCTCTCTGGGTTGAGATGGTCGCGGGTTGTGTGCTCTTTTGTGAGGGTATCTCTCACCACTTCCGCCACTAGCGCTTGCTTAGGCGTGTAGTGATAGAGCCAACCATCACTCGCCCCACACCTATCGTAGAGGTGTGAGCGGATTGGTTGAGAGAGAGACGTGTGTGTTTACTCTCAGCTCTCTCGCTCTCTGCTAGGGAGTGGCGAGTATTGAGTGAGGAGGGTGTTAGAGTGGGTTTCTGGGGTGGTTTCGATTTCGAGCGGAGGGTGTGTGTGGGTCGGTGTGTGGTGTGTGACGCGCGGTTGTGTGGTGGGGGGTGGGGTCTTTTCGATTTATGTGGTGCTGGCGGGGCTGGGGGTCGGCGGCAGGGTGTGCGCGTAAAATGTTCCTACTAGCTTTGGTGAGTTAATATTGGGACGATGAAGGAACCTAGTATGAATTAATGATGAAGGAAACAAGAGCACAAGAAGATACAAGATTTAGGGTTTACAAAACTCTAATGGTTGAGTTTCTTGTCGTCATGATAATGGAGCAGCAGGTCTTTATGTTTTGACGAGCAAGGTTACAAGAGAAGCTCTATTGGTGGTACATTAACATTGATAGAAGTTATTGATTTAACAAATGCTGCTCGATGTTGACTAAATACTGTCAATAAAATGTTTGTACTACTTGTTTTTGTTAATACTGCTGGCTTTATGGATGTTTGTACTGCTAAGGTAATTTACCACTACTCACCTTGAATTCAGTACTGCTTATAATAGAAGTAGTTTGTTACTATTGCTGTTGGGCATAATGGAAGTAAGTGCTGCTAGCTTTGGGTTTATAAAAAGTTAATACTGTTCGAGCTCCAATGGTATGTTAATACTGCTACTTGATTTTTAGTACTGCTAGTATTGGGCTCAAAAAGTTTATACTGCCAGTTAAAGGTTAGTACTGCTTGTTGAAAGTTTATACTGCTGGCTTAATGTTTGTACTGCCATTGGAAAGCAGTTAATACTGGTAGTTATGTCCGATATCAGACAAAGAAAAAAGTTAATACTGCCAGTTTCATCCGATATCGTACAATGAAGAGAGTTAGTACTGCTAGTTACACTCGATATCGGATGACACACATGATTTGGATCTCAGACAGAAGTGAAATTATTTCAGTTTATTCTTATTGATTTTATGGCTCGTTTGGAGATTTATTGAAGATGTGATTACAAAGACGATTGATTATCACTTATTTGATGTTGTAGTTGAGTTTCACAGATGCATGTTCTTATCATACCTTTTAGCAGGAGGTAACTTGTCGTGGCTATATAAACGATGTGACGAAGATTTGACGAATCTAGCAAAGGTATAGCTTTGATTGTGTGCATTTTTCTTATGGTGCTCACAATGCTCAATTTGCTATCACTTAGTTGTGTCTCTATAGAAGATGAGGATTTTTCAGATGTTGCGGTTCTAATTAACTTTTTGGTCTCAGTTTTGAGTTTAGATATCAAGTGGCTTAGTACAAGAATTAAGACAACAAGTTTGAGATATTCTATTTCTTCATCAAATTCGTGATACTTAGTTTTTCTTCATCAGTGTATCGCTACATGAGGCCTACAGAGTTCGAGATTCAAGAGATGGTAAACATATTGGTTTCAGGGGAAGCTTATTGATTAAATGTTTAACCATCTACATGCACCACTTGAGGGGAAGTGTTTACAAGTTGCATATCTACAAGAAGACCCCTATTAGATGATTACAAAAAGGGGAAGAAGACTACAAGAGATATGGTTTGCAGCTTATTATGTGTGGTGACATGTTCAAGAAGATCTTAAGTCAAGGGGAAGCATTGAAGATTGTTTCATACATGAAGATTGTTTTGTAATATCAAATAGGGGAAGATTGTTGGGATCTAAGATTTGATGATTACAAAACTACATATGCTTAAATGAAGACGAATGAAACAACAAGGGATTAATATGACACTTTGGTATTCTACATATGGAAGAATTAAAAGCTGAAAGATTTCCATGAAGATAAGCATTTAAAAGTCAAAGAATATCAAAGATAAAGGAAGGTTTTAATTAGTTTTAATTAGCTTCCTAATACAATTAATTAGCTTCCTTTGTAAGCCTTAATATCCCTCTATATAAAGGGTATTAGGTGTGTAGGTTTTAGATATCCATCATAGTTAGATATCTCCAATGAGAGTCTAATAGTTAGCTTATTAGTAGTTAGTTATCTAGATAGGATAGTCGACTGATTAAAGTCGAATAGTGTATTAGTTAGTTTAGCCTCAAGGATCATTTGATCTTGGGGATATTGTTTATGAATAAAAACCTTGTGATAGCATTGATGTTCTTATTTGTTATTCCGCTATGCTTTATATCATTCAATGTTATTATATCCTAGATGGGCAAAACGATCTATGAAGCCTACAATTAGGTTTTAACATAGGGTCTGGAATTTGGTCGATACAGCGTATCTAGTGAGATGGATATGGCGTATTGGGGGTTTCTTGGAGTAGGGACCACGTTCGATATCTTCCAGAATATTTTATTACTTTATATTGAATACGGCGTATAGAGTTCCTCTAGGTATGACGTATTGGATTTTATTCCTTCGTGGTCTTTTATGAAGTGCATGCATAGATACGCCGTATCTTCCTTAATGGATTCGGCGTATAGGATGTCAGAACAGTAATCTTCATATTTCTTCGTTTAAGCTCCAGAATGCATGCCTTTTTGATAATCTTCCCCAAGTACTCCATAATTACTGTAATTCTCAAATACAAACGATTAAGTAACAATTATTGCAAAAATCATACAAAATGGGTTATTTACATGGGATAAATGATGCTATAAAAGTGACGTTATTTGATGTCATCAAATATCCCCCACTTGAATCCTACTTGTCCTCAAGTAGCCTTTAGAAGTTTATGAAAATGTGTCCCTAAGGATTTTTTCCGTTAAGCATTTATTTGATCAATTACAAGTACACAACCAAACATCTCGCGAAATAGGAAGATGAAAACACTCAAGTCACTCAACTAATCTATGTGGTAACATGTAACTAACTCTCTTAATCGCTTGGTTGTGACGAGTATTCTATCATAATGTTGGGAATTAGAGGCTTCTATAACTTAATGCTGTTGGTTTAAGTTTCTACTGCTGGTTAATTAGATTGTAAAACCCAACAGTTATAAGTCCCGTAGTGCACCGTCACTCGAACCCGAAAAACCCGAAAAGAGTAAAACTGCAAATTCGGATGTTAAAGGAGCTGCGAATTCGAGTGCTGTACAATATTGCTAATTCGGGTCCTTCTCATGAGTTGCTAATTCGTGTGACAAAGGAGGATTGCAAATTCGTTTGACACATAAAACTTGCTAATTCGTATCCTTCTTCAAAGTTGCCAATTCGTTTAATGAAGAAAGCTTGCGAATTCGGATGATGAAGAGGTATTGCAAATTCGTGTCCTTCTCAAGAAACCAAAAAGCGTACAACCGTCCTTGTCTTTGTCTTCTAGCTTATCCAACAAAAATCGTCCTTTGAATAAGCCAAACACGTCCTTGTTTTTGTTTCCTTGCTTAAACCGTGTGGACCACAAGATAAAGATAAACTCAAAAAAACAAATAAGCCAACTAAAAAACTCAAAAATAAGCACTTTTACAGCAAATAAGCCACGAAAGAAAGATCTTAAAGGCTGTTTGAAACAGAAATATAAGCTACGAAGAGAAGCTCAAATAAGCTACTAAACTAAGTCGACTGATAAGCTAACAATAAGCTTGTAAAAAGTTAAGAGAATAACTAGGAAGCCATGAACTCTCTAGCAAAAAAAAAGCTATACCAGTTTTAAAAGTGAAAGTCTAAAGCTTTTAAATGGAAGTTGAAAACAAGTAAAAAACTCAAAAACAAGTGATTATACCAAACTTCATTTCAGTTATCTTTTAATCTTTTTATTCAATGTTTGAAATAAGGAAACAACACATTAATTGTTGATGACTGTTTGAAATAAGGAGACAATTAAATTAATGTTGATCACTGTTATAAATAAAGAGACAACTAAGCTGAGTAAACAAAGAATAAAAAAAAGAGAGACGGAAAAAATATAAGACGAACGTGATGAAAGACCCAAATAAGCCGAATTCAATAAGCTCAAAAATAAGTCACCACAACAAAAACACTAAACCCAACCTTGGCTCTTGATACCACATGTTAAATGTATCATTTCATCACCATGACACAAAAATAAGAAAAGATTTTTAGAGAGATAAAGGACTAGAGAGAGAAAGTAAAATGGTTACTTGCTTAAAGAAAAGAAATGAGAAGCAACAACAAGCAATACCCTTCCTAACATGCTAGGAAAGGGTATTTTTAGTTACAAGAGATAAAACCTAAGATGGTTTGTTTGGGCTTTATGTTGGGCCAGACCTAATACAAATGGGCTTAAGCCCGACACCTAGGCCCAATTAGCTTAAATGAATTCCCGTCAACTACGTTTTCTTATACAAGGCTCGGGATTGATAATGACCATCACTTTACTAAAAACACGGCTAACAAAAGATAGAAAAGTAGTACAAGCCAAATGATAGAAAACTATATTATCCATATTAAATCCAGTTCAATGTTGGTTTGTTTGTTTTAGTGCAATGATTTACTTATCTCAAAGCGGCATATCATTCTTAAGACTTAGGCGGGACATCATCCTAAGACCTAGACATGATTAATCCTGTCACAATTAACGCATCCGCATAAAGCATCCTTTAGTTTAATTATAATCTATCTTAGGGAATCAAAGCAGTGGTGATCCTGTTAAAACCCTAGCCCAACGGGACTTTACCCACTTATTGTTTGATGGTGTTTTATATATTGGTAGTCCACTATTCCAATCTTTATCAGTCAATTAAGAGCATGATTGCTGAAACATAAATGGGTCACCTACCGGTCCAACTAAGCTCATAATTCAAAGATAAAGACAGAACGTTATTTGTGATCCTATTGGTCCAGTAATATGAAACACGATATGGAGAGCTATCCCGGTATCTAGATTACTTGGTCCGTATCACTAGATCCAGTTGAATGAGATGGTTGCATATAAACACATAAACAAGAGCATGGGTGATAAACAACAATTAAACAATCACGATAAATTAAAGAAAACGATTAAAACAATAAAACCAAACATTAGACTTTCAATAAGATGGCTAAAACCCTAGGTATAGCCCACAACCAATGTAATTATTGATTTTTATGAAAATAAAATGGTAGAAAAACCAGTGTTGAATAATAAGGGAAGGGTTACTGGTCAAAGGGAAATTAGACTAGTATGGAACAATGCTCAGGGGGTAAACCACCAAAATAAATTATCTCACCCACATCCTAAAAGGAATTTTGTTCCAACATCAGTTGTAACAAAGTCAAGACAAGTGTTAGTTAATATTGCTAAGCAAAGCTCAATTAGTACTGCCAAGTCTGTTAATACTGCTGCCCCTAAACCAAAAGTGAATAATGCATTACCAATAACTTACTCTTATTTTAAAGCACATTCACATGTGAGAAGGCCTTTTAACCAAAAATCAGCAGCTAAAACCAATAATTATAATGAAAAAGTTAATACTGCTAGAGTTAACAATGTAACTACTGATGGGCCAAAGGTAACAGTTAGCGCTACTGTGGGAAATGGGGAAATGATGTTAAGTCCTTAGCATGCTGGATTTGGAGACCAACAAGAAATGTTATTAACTATAACTCTAAAGACAGTGGATCATACATGCTTAAAAGATTTGAATATGTTGATCTATAAGGCAGACTCAAGTCAGTAATGGCTTGGGTCCCCAAGAGAAACTAATTCTCTTATTTTGAGTGCAGGGCAATCTAAAATATACTTAACAGGATCAAGGGATTTTTGATAGTGGATGCTCTAGGCATATGACTGGAAACAAGTCCTTTCTTACAGATTATCATGAGATTGATGGTGGATTTGTTGTATTTGGAGGAAGTCCTAAAGGAGGTAAAATTACTAGAAAAGGTAAAATTTGGACTGGGAAATTAGACTTTGAAGATGTATACTTTGTAAAGGAACTTAAGTTTAACCTTTTCTCTGTCTCACAAATACGTGACAAGAAAAACAATGTTCTTTTCACTAAGACTGAATCTCTTGTTCTATCTCCCGACTTTAAGCTACTTGATGGAAGTCAAGTCTTGCTTAAAGTTCCCAGACATGACAACATGTACAGTTTTGATCTAAAGAATGTTGTTCCTTTAGGAGGTTTCACTTATTTATTTGCAAAGGCTACAATAGATGAGTCTAATTTATGGCATATGAAGCTTGGTTATATAAACTTTAAAACTATGAACAAACTTGTGAGGGGAAACCTTCGAGTGCATTTAATTATTTTTCAGTGTACCTTCCCGTCCGGGTCCACACCCTCCCCCTTCATATACTTTTGACAAACCTTTTTTTTGTATTTGTGTGGGTTTTTTCTCGGGTGTGTGTGTGTGTTTTTGTTTGATATATCACGTGTTTTGTGATATTACATAATCTGTAAGTTAGAACAATTCAATGCTTTCGTTAAAAACGGGTATAAATATTTGTGTGGAACTTCAACTGACTCATCGTTTTTTGCATTGAAAAATATATATCTTTAGCCTTCCAACCATTTATCATACATGATTTAACATTCTTAGCTTTCCAACCATTTATCACACATAATTTTTGGACCTTCAAATCAAAACACTTTATTTATAAAAGTTGGTGAATAACGAAGAATTTTATTTTTTATAATCAAACCCGCTTGAAGTATCACATGTGATATAACATATCCGTAAGTTTAAACACTCAACATGATGTCATGAAATGAGCATAAATATTTGTGTAAAACATTAAATAATTTATCATGTTTGACATTAAAATATAAACATCTTTACCATTCTAACCATATATCAAACATAATTTGTGAAATTAAACTAAAACAATATTTCTTCACAAAATTATGTTTTAACCCTTTTAATCATACTAACGGTATAATATCACAAGTGATAGATAACATTGATTACATGTTAAAATTTTCAAAAATAACCACAGTTAGTGTCACATTATATTGCTTTATCACATGTGATATTAATTATATGTGAAATACCATGACTAATGTCACATTATATTACTTTATCACATGAGATTTTATTATTATTTATTTATCACTGGTGATACTACAATGTCAGGGGTAATAATTATTAAGCTACGGGTGAATCTTAGTTTATAAATGTATTGGTATAGGGTTTAGTGGTTAGGGGTTTGGTATAGGGTTTAGTGGTTAGGGGTTTAGGGTATAGATTTTAAAGTTTATGTATATATCACTTGTGATATTACACATAGTGGTTTGAGGTTTGGGTTTTTTGTATAGGGTCGTGGTTAGGGGTTTAGGGTTTTTGGTATAGATTTTAAATTTTATGTATATATCACTTGTGATATTATACCTAGTGGTTAGGGGTTTAGGGTTTTTGGTATAGGGTTTAGTGGTTAGGGGTTTAGGGTTTTTGGTATAGGGATTAGTGGATAGGGAGGGGGTTTAGGGTTATTGGCATAGGGTTTAGTGGTTAGAGGTTTAGGGTTTTTGTATAGGGTTTAGTGGTTAGGTGTTTAGGTTTTTTGGCATAGGGTTTAGTGGTTAAGGGTTTAGGTTTTTGTTATAAGGTTTAGTATATATCA
>BQNB010108132.1:0-23017 GCA_026074375.1 Tanacetum coccineum | reverse complement strand
ATATTCTACTCTATCATCTCTTGTTCTTCACAATTTAAAATTTCTAATAAAGAAACTAGTGAATGCTTAGCCTAATAAATATATCTTCGCATATTTAAAATCAATTATGTGAACTTGCAAAATTTTGACTTTTTCAAGCTAGACTTGCGTTTTATAGCTCCTTATATAAAAGATTGGCAAATTTCAGTCTATATATGTTAAGGAGAAAGCTAAGATATAAAACCGACCGGGTCAAAATTTACTTTTGTTCTTACCAACGGAAAGCCTACATTCGTGTCAATTTTTTTTTTCATTTTTTATTTTTTTTAACAATAAACTAGATATTAAAACTTAAAAATTTAAAATTTTTGCGGGAAAATGGGGTACGTGAGAACAACGGGCAAAGGTAGGTAAGATCATATCGAAGATATACTACCCCATACTAAAATTAAACATTGTCCTCAATGTTTCCTAGTCTAAGGCTTATAACCCCATACTAGAACTCAAAAAGTCGAATGCATAATCCGAGCATGGAGAAAGTATCACAAAAATCTTAAGCCGTTTATCAAGTATGCTAAAAGATAGATGTTAGTCGATAATAATCTAGGATATCGGATTTCCCCAAACTAATGGCAAGCAAAGGCTAGGAAGCTCGAGTGGACCGGGACAAAACACCGAACACGAGAGTCTTCAAAAATTTTGGGTCAATCCTACAAACAATCACAAGCACAAACAACAAGAATCGGAAGAGTACAAGCCTCCTCACATCACATTAGAAATAAGAAAGAAGAAAGATGGATAAGCATGGGGTGCCTCCCACGAAGCGCTTTATTTTTGGTAACCGAGTCACATAGCTTGACTCGATCCCCGCATTTAGTTGTCCATGGGGATGAAACAAGTGGAAGAGCAAACTTCCATTTGACGTTCAAATGCCACCGGCTCAAGAGAAGAAAAATGAAAAGCGTAGATGCCTGGGTCAAAAATGATATCCTCACTCCCGGAGGAGAGAGGAAAAGGAGAAACCACCGGATAAGTGAAAAAATAAAGAAAAGTTCGGATAAAATATGTGAAGGAAAGATAATGGCGATCCTCAAAAGTTAAGCTCGCATATGTAGGAGAAAAATATTCCTTACGAATCCCGGGGTTGAAAACTTTGACCATATATTTATCAAGTTCATGTTTATCTTTAAAGCTTCTTGGGTCATGATAGAAAAACACTTCGGTGAAGAGATTATGGGTGGTGTTATGAAAAATCTCAAAAACGTCTCCCTCCGAGTCATTATAATCGTCTAGAAAAGCATCGATCTTATTAATATCGCCTCCTGGGTCAAAACACTCATCCTCATCGAAAAGAGGTGTGTTAAGTAAAACTGGCTCATCAAAATTAGAAACATTGGAGTCCTTGCTCTCGACATCCTCTAATATCTTATTAAAAAGAGGATTAATGTCACTAGAGTTGTAATTGTCATCAAATTCAAAAAGAGGGTTTGAATAAACTTGAAAATTTACTTCTTGAACATCATCCTTAAGAAATGACTTGTCATCATCGTCATCTCCTGGTGGAGGTAAGCAAAATAGAGCAGGTTCGTTGATGAACCTCTCAAGCTTAGGATCAATCATAATATTAGGTGAAAAATCTGTTGACGAATCACGGTTAAGCAACAATTCAATTTCTCTAAGTTTGGCTTCAAAATCAACATCCTCATTTCTCAGGGGAAATGGGTCAAGAAGAGCGAGTTCATCGACGAAATCCTCAAGAACCAAATCGCTAGTCTCAAAAGATATGAGACTAGGACGAGAATCAGAAAGCGGAGTGGTACTGCCACTCGAGAAATGATTTTATTTTTTTAATCTTAATACTTCCCCAAAACTATCCTTGCATGAGACATCAATGAAATTAATCATTTTAATTGACTCGTTTGCATGCTTTTGAGGATGCTTATCGACATGAAAAATTAACCATTCATCCTCGTTCCTTAAGATAAGCTCTCCTTCGTACACATCAATTAAGGCACGGCCGATCCTCAAAAAAGATCTCCCAAGAATGAGAGGAACCCGAGGATCGGCTTCAAATCAACAACAACAAAGTCAGTAAGAAAGTGAAAACTCCCTACTTTGACAAAAACGTCTTCGGCGAGTCCTTTAGGACGAGTAATGGATCGATCCGCTAACTCTAAAGTCATTCGTGTGGGGGTAAGTTCGGGTAGGAAAAGCTTTTCCCAAATGGAAAGAGGCATAAGATTTATGCTCGCGCCAAGATCAGTCAAGGCGTGACATACATCCATTCCCGGGAAATCACATGGTATAAGAAACTTGCCGGGATCTCCAAGCTTTTCAGGAAGCTTTTTAAGGAGCATCGGCAAACAATTCTCATTCAACGGTATCTTAGCTAATTCAAACAACTTTTCCTTATTCATGAGCAAATTCTTAATCGTAGGGGAAAATCTTAACATCAAAAGTAAAGCGTCCGCGAAGCTAATGTCGAAGCGCAAATCTTAAAAGATTTGAAAGATCTTCTCCATTTTATTCGAAGCTTTTTCACAGAACTTTTGATCATTAAGTCTCGAAGGATATGGAATATTAGGCTTAGGTAAAGTCTTCGGAACATCGGGTTCCGGAATCGGAATGGGGTTAACCGGAGGTTGGATGTGAGCGGTATTTCCTTGGAAATTAGTTTGCTTCTTATCTGTTGTTTCCTCAGTTTCTTGTTCCACTACCTTTTTGGGAGAAGGATTAGTAGGAATCGAGGGTCCCTCATAAGTAACACCACTTTAAGTAGTGATTGCTTTCATCTCACCCTTCGGGTTAGGAATAGTGTTACTCGGAAGAGTACCCAAAGTTGAGGCTTGGTTTTGGAAAAATCCACTTAACATATTTTGCCAATTATTTTGAAAAGCATTTTGTTGATTCATCAAGACGGTTTGTTGAGTCTTCATTGTATTTTGAATCTCATTCTTAAAATCCCCTTTCAACGAGTTGATTTGATTTTGCATGTTTCTCATCATTTGATCATTAGATTTCATGTAACTTGAAAACTTATTTTGAACTCCTTGTTGAACTTGATTATTAGGAACTTGAAAAGGGGTTTTGAAATCATTGATTTTGAAAATTTGGAGCATGATTATTTGAAACTTGAAAACCTTGATTTCCATGAAAATTATTTCCCCGATTAAAATTATTCCCTTGACCTTGATTTTGATTATACCTATTTTGACCATTGTTTTGCACCGGAGCAAAACCGGGTGGTGCCATGTGGTTGCTAACACGGTTTGGAGGAGCCACTTGATTGTAAGTACCCGTTGCAGCACAAACACTAGATTGATTGACTATCGGTATTAGGACAATTGTACTAAGCATGAGCACCACCACAAGTAACACAAGGTTCCTCAACCGCTTTACCGCTAGCGGGAGTGACAACTTTTTAGAAACAATTCAACTAGTCAAATGTGGTCGACAAGATTATCATCTCTCAATCCGTCTAACTAAATCTTTCCCGAGTAGTCGTTTCATCCTATAAACATTCAAATTTGTTTTCGTGAATAACGAAATTATGATTTATTCTCAATTATGTTCAGACTCTATTGTAGTCTTACTCAAAAGATTCCTACCGCGCGTCATTTATCGCGAGTCTTTGATCGTTATCATTTAAACAGTTATAGAAAGTATAACTTGAGTTAACTCCTAAAATCTGTGGGCGGCGCAAGGATCTAAGCATTTCCTTAATCGTCCTTGACTTCTACTATATGTCTCCTCGAATTTTGGGGTAAAACGAGTGATTTATTTTTTAAGTGAGTGGTCTTCGAGGGAGGAAAAATTGATACCGGATTTGGTTACGAGATCCTCCCCAAAGTCAAGATCGAATTAGGGAGTTCTTTATGTACAAATCTCTAGCGGCCCCCTCGAGTGAATTATGGAAAATCATGAGTTTAATCACATCATCGGCACATCACTAAAATTCAAGTCGAGTAATTCTTTTGAATTTGATAATATGAGTATGGGATTTTCCTTTCAAAACTGTGAAACGGGCTGCTTGAACTAACTTGTAGCAAATTTGTCTTAATTCAAAAATGAACCGCATTAATTTTTCGCGTTTTACGATAGCTATTCCATACCCTTCTGTGGGTGCTCGGAGTAGTCTTCATTGTTTCGTTCCGCATTGTGCTACTTCAACGATAGTACGAAGCTCGGGTTCGACTACGTTTGGAGCACGTCTTCTATTTCGACGTCTTAGAATGGTTACGGGTGAATTATTTGGAAAATTGGAATTTCTAGTGCGCATGCACTAAACAAAACAAACGAGGAGAGAAAAATATATTCACAAAAATATTTTTGTTTCACCGAATAATCAACAACTTAGGGTAACTCCCATAAGAGAATTTTGCAAACGGGGGACGTAGTGGGATCGAATCGCCTTAAAAACATTTGTCCCTTCGGGTCGTAGTTTCATGGAACAACCCTCCTAATAGCTTATTTCACAAAAGAGGTCTGCCTTTTTCGTAAGTGACACAAGACGGTAATTTTTTGAATCTTAAGTTCGGGAACTTATTAAATGGTTATTACAAATTCTTAGTAAGAGGAATTAAATTGCTTTTGTGTTTTTAGTTATTTAAGTGAACAAATTAAAAATCGAAAAATCGGAAGGGCAAATATTTTTGTATTTTTTTTAAATATTTTTATATTTTTTTTATTTAATAATCTTCTACATATAATAAAAAGAAAAAGAAAAATATTTTTTTTACTTTTTATTTTTGATTTTTTTTCACAAAAGACGTAACTTTCGAAGACGAAAGGTTCTCCAAATCACGATCGACAAATTCAAACGAGAGAATCTTTAACACAATTCCCCGGGAACGGCGCCAAAAATTTGATATCGCTCAAATTATATACGTATAATACTAAAGTATAAAGAAATTCACTAGAAATCCTTGAGGACAAAGATTAAAAGCAAAAATCTACACAAACATATCGTACGTTAACCGGTAAGTGTTCACCGGGTCGTTTATACCCCAAGAATTATGAAATTAAGACCTCGTTTTTATTTGAACAATAATTTGAATTGGTTTCAAAGTTTATTGAAATGATTATTTATTTCTACAATTAAAAGCACATAAAGCAAACAAAAGAAAGTAAATAACTAAGCAAGTAAACAATTAAAATCTAAAAACATATGAAACTCCAAAATCTTAAGCCTACGAATTCAAATATAACTCTTAAGCCTTCTAAATATTAAAAGAAAATTTTATAAAACAAATTATTTTTTTGATTATTTTTTGATTTTTTATGATTTTTTAAAGTTTTTAATGAAAATAAAATGATTAAAAATATTAAACTATATTTAAAAATTCTAGGAAAATTACTGAAAATGAACAAAAGTGTAACAGATTTTACAAAAATGTAGACTCGAAATAAGCTAACTCAATAAGCCCTAAAAAGTCCTAAATAAGCTACGGTTTTTATATAAAGGAAAAACTGAAAATGAATATAAAAGGTTAAAGGTGGGCTATCATAACAGATAGCCCTGGTCTGGTGCGATGGTTAGTGTGTGTGTATGTTGGGACTTGTGGGTGTTAAGAGATAGGTCACAGGTTTGAACTTGTGACTTATCTTTTTGTAAAAAAAATTATTTTTCAAAACTTTTAAAAACAAACTTATAAAACAGCTTAAGATAAACAACTTTTATGAAAACAACTTTTTTCAAATCCACAAATAAGCTAGATAACAGCTAATAAACCAGACAGAAATGACTAAGTTTATTTTTGGCTTTTTACTTGAACTAATGAAACTAGAAAACTTGAATAAGCCCTATTCTGAACTAAATAAGCTAAAAACTACTAAAAATTAACCTAATGAGCAAGTATAAGCAAGAATTAATCAAAAAGAATAAGCAATAAGCTAAGAAACTAAATTTAGCACTTTGCACAAACTGTATATCAAACAGACAAACTAAGAAACTTTGAGCTTATTTTTAAATAAGCAAACAGATCCTTATGGAAATTTAGCTTATACCACCTTATAGCTTGACCTCCAAACTACTTTAAACAGCTTTTGAAAACTATTTTGAAAATCAAATGAGCAAAGAAAAAGCTAATTCAAAAAGACTGTTTGGCTCAGTAGGAGCTGAGTTATTGGTTTTTCAAAGTTTTGATAAAAGACAAAATGCTAATTTTGAGACTAAAAACAGATAACTAAATATGCTAATTTCTACAAAATAAGCTTAAACAGATGTAATATGCCCTAAAAACTACTTGTATACTAAATTTTAAAATCTAATTCCTACTTTAACTAGCTTATATTTTCACTTGAAAAAGGCCCTAAGGCTGCTTGTGCTATCTGATATACTTGACACCAAATTACCAAAGCTCAATACAACAATGAAGACCTATAACTCTTGTTTCTACAACTTCTATCAACCAAATTAAGAGCAATATGAGTAACAAATTTAGCTAAAACAAGCTTGAGCTTAAAATGCATATAAAACTGAATTACTGTTAACAGATTATAACAACTATAACACTAACTTGATTAAAGCTTGATTATACCTAACAAAGACCTAAGATCCAAACCTTATAACCTTCAAAATGATGTTTCAAAATAAACTAAAGAACCATAAGGCTCTTGGCAGTACTAACTCAAGTTAGTACTGCCTTGACCCAAACACCCCTTTAATCCACTTGAATTCATTTTTAGCTTATAAAGTTAAAAGATAAGGCTCAAATTCCAAATACCAGATGTTAATAAGCTATAATAACAACTAATAAGAAGATCTAAACACAGAATTAAACATGAACAACTAGATTAAAGCTAATGCTACTATTTTTGGATTTTTAAACTGTTTTATAACAAAAGCTAATAAAATGAGATTTAAACTAAGAAATGAACTAAATAAGCATAGATAAACAATGATAAGCACAAATAAGCTATTCTAATCAATTATAAGCAGACAATAAGCAATATTAAGCTAAAATGCAGATTTAAACTATAAATGGCAAAATGAGAACTTACAATTGCCTTTGCACAAACAAGGCTTATAAATTGCTCTTATGAGCTAATCAACAAGCTCCAGCTTATCTAAGGATAAGCTGGTGTGGTCTTGGAAGCCCTTCCATTATTGGCTTCCCTTCCATTATAAGCTGAGGTAAGTTTTTGAGTGGAATTTGAGTTACAAAAAGCTCAGTTAAGCTTTGAGAGCTTAACTGAGTAATCTACTAGCTTATTAGTTAATATGACAGCTTATTGAGCTTATTGAATCATCACACTTAACATTATAAGCTAAATTGTTTATTAAGTAAAACAGATACAAGATTAAAAAGTAAATTGCAAATTTTATTAATGAAACTGAGTTACAAAGCTTAAAAAGAAATTACAAGAGTTTAAATGACAATAAGCTAAAATTAACTACAATAAGCTAAAAGCTAAATTTTACACTACTCCTAGATGCTAAAAAAACTACATGAGCTGTGAGTGAGAGCGAGCTCCTTTTATAGGCAAGAGGGGAATGTTCTAGGTCCTGTAGACGCTCCTCTTGCTTTGATCCTGGCCCTAAATCCATAACTAACTTCTAATCACATTGATCTTAATCGTCCATGCTCTCCACGTATGAATAACCAATCATAGGCTCTGGGATTGCCAACCTGGCATGTTAAAATACGTCAGGGATGACGTATTGTACTTCTAGAAGGGGTAAGTACTTACGAGTGGGAGTGAATTTGGTGTGCAGGGTAATTTTGGGACGAAGGGTGAATAGTAATTCATCCCTTCGCGCCCTTTTTCTTTTCTTTGACCAGGTTTATAAACGGGGGGTGTTTGACTTGGGCTTAGTTTATATTAAAAAGGGTATTGGGCCACGGGTTGTGGTTTGGGCTCGGTTAAAGGGTTAAATGGTTTTGGGTTTATGTTAGACTTAACGACCGTTAGTCACTTAGTAATAAAGGACTAACGGTGTTATTGGTTTTAAGGACTTATGGTGAAATTGATTAAACATTAAGGGCTCATTTGGTATTTTGAAGGGTTTTTGTCTTCATGTGAGTTGACCAATGTTGACTTTGGTTGACTTTTGTTGACCTTTTGCTAACAAACATCCGGCTCTTGTGTACTCTTTCCGTCTCGTGTTCGTTTTTGCCCGGTTTTTGGCTCTTTTCTTGTGATTTTTGCAATATCCGTATCTACACAACACAAAAGACAAAACACACAATATACAAGCATATTTTTGCACAATTTCATCTTTTTATGGTCATTTTTGGTATAAAACGGATATGTGATTTCTCACATATCATATTGATATTCTGAATCTTTGGTTCACGTCATTTTGTCTTGCGTCCTTTTCTTTTTTGTTTTCCTGTTACAAATATAAACATTGCATAGCACACAAATAAAGAATATATAATAATAATAATCATATTAATATAAAATATAAAGTACCGAAAATATTGTTTTTAATGACAACAAAGGCATTTATACACACCATACATAATAATAATAATAATAATAATAATATAATGTTTTGAGAATTGTGTTTAAAAACACATATGACCCGAAACATGCGGTCACACAACTAACTTGTGTCGTCTCGATACTACTCATCATCATTCTGCTGCTGCTGCTGATACTTTGGTGATGGAGGTGGGTATTGCTGATAATACTGGTCATACTGTGGCTGAGCATATCCAGGTGGGTTGTAGGCTCCCTGCAGTGGAACACTATAAACCCTAACCATATGCTCAAACACTCACTGGTAACTGTCCCATTGATTATGACCTGGCCTATACTCCATTCCTCTTTATATCCTCGCTGACGTTATCTCCTTCCTACACCCACTACTATTACAAGAGTCCTGCATAGAAGTCCACCGGGGGTCTAGGCGAATACCAAACTCTAGGTACTCCGGCTGTGGATCCTCAAGATTAAGTTTCCCTCAGAGTCGTCTCAAATCCCTAAGGCAGAGTCGTATCCAATCTTTACAATAGAAAATCAGAAGCATCAAACTCCTTTACCCACATCTTTGTCAAACCCTGCATTTTCTAGCAATCTTCGAACGATAAAACTGTCCACAGCAAAAAAAAAAAATTTGCTTTCCTTTGAGTGCCAGCTCTTTCTCTTCATACATCTTTGGAATCAACAAGCTAATTCGCATCCCATGTTTGGTGTCTAGCATCAAACCTACTCAAGAGCACAAATCATTTTTCTGAATCATATCATTACCCAAATCGTCCTCTAAACACACAACCTTAAATGGTCAATCTTGTGAATCACCCTCAATTAGGCTCGGATAAAGTGTTAGTGTGACTCTAGAATAACAAAGGTTTTTATTCTCGACTAATGCTTAACTAATACTCTTTTGAGCGTTAAAAAATGCGCATCATACGCAACCTCCTTCAAAAAGTAAACATTAAAAACATCTTTCTTCCCCCTGCTCATCAGCATGATACAATCCTAATTTACGTGTGCAAACTCAACAAAAGTCAAACTTGTGGGCTACGTCCTCAAGTCTAAACATGATGTTCTTTTGGTTCTGTCGTTCATCGTCAGCACAAATTTATCAAATTCATTAAGTCGATAAAACTCATGCAAAGCTTGCATATAATTGGTTCATTGATATTAAAAGAGCATAATCCATGCCTCGAACTGAATATCTCTTTATTCGATTCGCTTCACGTAAACTAATCCTCAAATATCATCTAATTTCTCCATACAACCCACTTTTTGTTCAGTATATTCCCAATTCATGACACACGGGCGAGAAAACATGTCTAGGGAAGCAATTGAGACAATCTAGTATTGTACCTTGACTTTGCATCTTTGTTGACATCCTTCCATAGCAAGAATCATGGTGATAAACTTATTGGTAGCAATACCTCTTCTATCGGTTTCATGTTGTCTAGAGCGTTTGGATTTGATGCTCCCGGCCTTCATCTCGTGTCGTTCCCATAGTCTACACATAAAAAACAATCAACAATAAAGTGTATAGTAATGTTAGAAATGATTTGGTATAAAAGGTCATGGTTTTGATGGTTTTTAAATCATTCTGTGACTTTCTGATGTAAAATGTGCGGCGTACTTCCCTGAAGTGCGGCGTACATTCTGGAAAATAGGCAAAGTGTGGCGGTTTTGGGACAAAACCGGCGTACTTTTTGGGCTGGTGAATTTTTTTATGATTTTCTAACAATTTATTTTTAAATGTAAATTCATAATATGAACAGTGTTTTTAGATTAATCAATATCAAGCATGCATGTGTCAAACAACTCCTAAATATCCTAATTTAAAGGGTCAATTGTTCATACAAAACATGGATTTAATTTTCCCTAATCTAATTATTATAAACCCTAATGGACAAGAAATTTAAACAAATTGATAATAAACAAGTTAAGGAATGATATTAACATACCCTAGGCATGATTAAAAGCTTGGTAGATTGATCTTTGAAAAGTTTTTCTTTGTTTTTGTGAGAACCCTGGCGGTTTTGGTGAGTGTGTGTGTTTATATAATGATTTAGAATCGTGTTTGGTAAGTTTTATCTATGAAAACCGCTCTAAAGTGCGGCGCACTTCCCAGAAGTGCGGCGTACTTTCCCTCTTTTAAAAAAAATTATATTATATATATATATATATATATATATTACACAAAACTTGTTTTGCAAACTTCATAATTTAAACATAATTTCAGATCCGTACATATTAACTTAATATTAAATATTATCGGACTAATATCCGTTACATCAAATATCAATCCCATTATGGTATTTAATACAAAGATTTTCTAAGAATCAACCCAAAGAAATGGGAAAATAGTTATAATAGGAGTACATAGGTTCCCTCCTTTATTCCAACTTGGTCTGACTCTTCACGGAGACAAACCAATTGGGTGACATGATGTCACTCAACTTATGATACTTTGACAACTTCTGGTCCGTTTTCTTTGTTGTGAACCCTGCAAATAAATGTTTCCATACGGATCAGTTAACCTTATATTAGTACGCCATTGTCCTGTTCCTTCTTCTTCTTTAGTATAACAACCTTTATATCAGGTTTCTAGTCTAGGTGCTTTATGCACTTGGTAATGAAACCCAAGGAGATCTGACTGCCTTTTCCAATCATAATTTTCACCGGAAGGGTTGGTTACTGTTTGTTTAGCTATCGATTCGCCTCAGCTGGATCGTTACAGTTTAAGTACGGTGCAGGCTTCGGTCCATATATCGGTGCTCTAAACTTATTCCTCTTTATCTGGTACTCTTCCTCGTCATCACTATCACTTTCTGCGTTTCTCATAACATCGGATCTTGCAGCACGGAAGGTTTGGTGACAAAATCCATCAAAAGTTGAGAAAAGTCTCTCCGGAGTATTGACTATGCCACCAATCGTACGCAGGAATCCCCGACCAACCACTATTGGTGGCAATCACGATCGATTGGAATATCTAAGATTAGAATTTTTCAATGTAAAGGTAGTTGACCACCTACCGACAAGAACCATTTGTGAGTTAATCCCATAGCTTCTGCCTGAGTGTGATTTATCATTGTAATTCCTCTATCAACCTTTTTCATCTCCTCTCTTCCTAACTGCTTATAAATCCGGTAAGGCATGGTATTGATATCCGACCCCGTATCAGCCAATGCATTTTCGTTAACATGTCCCTCTAATCTGATGGGAAATATGAATGCTCCAGGGTCGTCTTTTTCTTTTAACGCCTCACCTTTAATCCTTTTTACTGCTTCCTCTTCTTCTTTTACAATCTTTCCATCTAACTCCACCTTGTCTTTCCAAATTTCATCGAGAATTTTCTTCTATTTGTCATGATAATGTCTCGATTATAGGCCTTTTCTTCCCTCTAATAAAGCAAACTTTCGGCTCATTCTTATTGCTAATGCTTCTTTTGCTGCTTCTTCTTAAGTTAAATGACCACCAGCTGATGAAGATATTTCTATATCTTGATAGAAAAAGTTAAGGTTTTCCATTGCCCGCTTTTTATTACGGCTACTCTTCCCCATTTTGCATACAAATGGCAAAAGTTCTTCTTCACCCATCAAGTGATTACATCATCTAAGTTCACATCAAGAATAATGGTCCATATCATCCAAACTCTTTTCTTCTTCTTCAATATCTTCCAAAAATGGATCAATTTCAGGATATATTGTGACAGTTCCAGCCCTGAAATCAGTAATTGCTTTGGTCATGCGTAGGAATGATATTCCAAGAATTACTCCAGGTTCAACATCATCTTCTTCTGGGTTGATAATGAACTTCACAAAATAAATTTCAGCTCTTAGTGCAACAATGAGTTCCTTATTAACCACTTTGTTTCCTTTTTTAAATTCATGTTCAAGCATAATTTTACACGCATATTCGTTTGTGCTCATGTTCTCTTTAATCCAAGATTTATCCTCACAACATAAGCTTCCAGGCCCATTGACAAAAAGAGCACGAATCTATCGCTAACTTCTTCGGGTAGCAATTTGGTTAACAAAACCATAGCCTCAGTTCCTTCATTTGTTTCCATGTTAAGCGGTGTCTTGAATTCTGGAGAATTTCCGTTCCAGATCCTTCCAACCTTGTCACTCGAAATTTCAACAACGTTTTTTCCTAAGCAAGTTTTTCCAAGACTCGAATTGGGATCCTTATAGAATAAGACAACATTAAAACAACCATTAGTGGGTTAGTTAAAAAATAATAATACCTTTTTACATTTACATATTATCAATAAACATATAGCATTTTTAAATTCAAGCAATTTTCGTTCAAAAACGAAGAAACAAGCATTCTGTTTGGTTTTAGCCAGGAAAGTGTGTCACACTTTATAAAAGTGCGCTTAAGCTTTTTGTTTTAAGACTTTTTAAATTTTTAATTTTAGCATTTTTATGTTTCTTATTTTTATTATTTCCTAAATATCTATTAAACATAGCAAATATCAAGTTTTTAAACACATTCATCATCAAATAAAATTCTTTAATTCTTTTGAACTTATCATTTTTATATCTAAAGTGTAATAAGTCAAAGTAAAATAAGCAACACTTAGCAAATAAGAGACAGATACATGCATTTAGAAATTCAAGCAAGCAAGCTATCAAGTAGTTCTTTTTTATTTTTCTCATTTTAGTATACGGATCTATTGATAATACAGAAATTTTTTTTTTTAGACTATTCATTGAACACAAGGAATAAATTCCACATTTTCAAATGGTCAATTTACAGTTTATGGGTTTGGGGGGTGTTATAAAAACTAAAACTGTTTGTAAAAGGGGCAAGAAGTGCGGCGTAATTGGTAAAAGTACGACGTACTTCTGTAATTTGCAGAAAAACCAACGCACAATGGTTATGTGCGGCGCACTTTCTGTGAAAAATTGGTTCAGTTTGCCAGAAAACTGTACGGCTATTTTGAAAATTTTAGTTTGTAATATAATAATGACTAATTCAAGAATGAAATCAATCCTCCGCAGTTGCGCCAAAAACTTTGATGCGTTATAAAAGCTTTAAATTTATAATTCTAGTTTTATCCAATTTCCAACTAACACGCGGGTAAAGTATAAACCCCCGTTTGTAGTATAGGTTTAGGGTAAGACCAGGTTGTTCCACGGGATTAGTTATTCTTAGAAAGGGTCGATTATATTACGAAAGGGTTATCAAATAGACTGTCACGATCTAAGGATAATGATTCGAATTCAAGATATAAAATGATGTTTGTTTAGGGAAGGAGAACGAATATAGATAAACTTAGATGGATAATGGGTTCAAGAATTAAAGTATAATCGATTAATGAACCGGTTGGTTTACTAAAATGATCGTCTATTTATTATAATTAAAAATCCTTTCAGCCTTCACCTTTGATTACAAAAATGTTTTAAGTTCGATTCATGTTTGGAAAATAGGAATATGGACTTTCTTAACCAAGTTCGTTAGACATGAGGTTAAGCGTTAAACCTTTTTATCCTCGGTTAATGATCATTTTATTAGCCAATCCTCACAAGGCTAATATCTAGTTGTCAAAGACAAACAACTTGCAAATCAAACATATAACCAGAGTCTTTCAACCTATATCCGAACTAGTATAAAAACATCAAGTTCATATTAATAATTTCCAAAATTCATTAGTTCATCCAAGTTAGATCCATAGTTCCCTCATAATCCCCAAACAAACATGTTAAACTACTTCATATTCATAAATTCAAAACACATAATAAGCATGTTAGATTCAGAAAACATAACATTCTAGGAGAGAAACATGTTTATACCGATTCCAATAGCAAATTATATTGATTTTCAAGAGTTTCCTTCGAACAATTATTCTAACAACCCGAAAATTCAACTCCAAACTATAAACAACTCTGTCACAAGCCTTAATAGCTTGAATTACACCTCCTTAAATAATTACAACCCAGAATGTGATGAAGAACAAGGTGATTCTTCAACAATTCCACTAAAACTATTCTAAATCTAAGATAAGATGATTTGAGAGTGAGAAATATTGTAAAGGATGATTTGAGCCCTGAAATTCAAGCTCTATTTATACCCTTTGGTGGCAAGCCAAAGGTTTCCCAATAATGGCAATCATTATGATTTTTGAGTAACTAAAGGTAAAGTACGCCGCACTTGGGAAATTATGCGCCTCACTTGGTGTATCATTAAATTGTATTTACTCCGCTTCAAAGTACGCCGCACAATAAGAATTATGCGCCGCACTTTTGCCTCATTCATTAACTCATCCTTAGATTCTTTTCTAGATCCTTCTCACAACGACCGTTAGTGTATTTAACGGAATCTATTTGCACGTTTAGTCCTTTTCTTCATTCTTGGTCCTAAAATGAATATTGCACAACAAACAACCAAACTTTGCAATATTTTATGTATATATTTCATGTATTTTCGAGGGATATTTTATGTATATTTAGAGCGTTATCAATATCAAAGAGTTTGTGGTAGGAGACATTCTTTAAATCTTGGCTAATCTTGACAATTGTCACAAACCTTTGCCATCCTGGTATACATTGAAGAATTGAACATTTACATAATGATTATCAATGATGCATTAATTCCTGACTAACTCGTTCATCATCTTATAAAACCTTGAGTAGTACGATTCAAGTGATTCACCATCCTTAGATGTGAATTTCCTAAATTTTCGATAAAGATTAGTTTCCACATCATGCTTGTTGATATTCTCACCTTGCTTCAAACGTTCAATTTCTTTCCACATTTTCGTAGCATTAGGACATGCATCAACTATAGAGTAGATATCATTATCGGTTCTAGTAAGTATGATATGAACTGCTTCGGCTTCAGCATCAATCTTCTTCCTTATCTCTTTTGAAATAGTTGCATATGTCTCCTTTACTCCTGATTCACGTGTTGGTGGAGCATCATCAGTACCAGGTGTAGCAGGAATGATAGTCTCTTTGTATTGATACGGTCCATTATCAATACAGTAATGTATGAGTTCACGATTTGGTTTTGTATCAATGTATCTCCTGATTTGAGATTTCCACTGAACGTAGTTATCAGGTGCTAACATTGGTGGACGATCTTTGCCCCCGGCTTCCATGATCGCATTGTGAAGAGCACTTGTAGTGTTTGTTTGAATATTATTAGACATTTTCACGCTTGTTGTAAAGAATTATGGATCTTAAGAAGATAAAGTTGTATTGTAGTTGACATTTGTGTTGTTGTTAATGTGTTTCCATAAACTATTCGACGACTATGGTGATAATCGGTTTGTTTCTTATGTAAGAAAAAAATTCGGGTCGAAATTTTGGTTTTCCACTAACGCTTGGGTTGAAATTTTGTAAGTAAAACGTATACGTATGAATTGAATTCACAAGTTCCAAAACCCTTAATTTCAAAACCACAATTTCCGAAAGCTTAACCTTAAATTCCAAAACTTTAAATCTTTCATAAACACAAATTACGAAACCACAAATTACGAAACTTAAAATTCCGAAACAACGCTTTTCGAAACCGAAACCACAAGTTCCGAAATTTCAAAATATGAAACCAAAAAATTATAAAAGTGCTATATTCTGAAACCTCATTTATGAAACTCTAGTTTCCGAAAGTACTATTTCTGAAACCTTTTCCGAAACCACGAATTCGTACACGGTTTGCAAAAATTACTCTAAAAACTACTTTTTTCGTGTTTTAAACCAAAAATTTTATGAAGACTTATTGTAGACACATAAAACTTTCATAAAAATACAAACTTTATAAATCATGCATATTTCAAAATGATTTTTGAACTTGTTTTTGATGAAGGTTTCGTACGAGTATAAATAGAAAGATAAGCTAAAATAAGATAACATAACGTTAAAGCTCCTAGCTTTTGAGTAAACTTATTCTAAACTCACTTATAAGCTATAAAAGCATAAATTTTAACACTTAAAAGTAAAAAAATGAAGTTTTTGAATTTTTTGAAAGTTTTGTTTTTTTGAAACCGTAACCTTTTTAACCACGAAACACAAGCAAATTTTTCCTTGGCTCTGATACCACATGTAGTAACTCGTAAAACTATCCCATATCACAACTTAACTACGAAACCATGGAACAAATATATATAGAGAGAGAGAGATGAAGAAGTTCCGAAAGCTAGAGAGAAAGAAGAAGAGAGGTGGAAAGAAACTTATAAAATGCTAAGTGAGATTACAATGAGACCAACACCCTTCTAACATGCTAGGAGGGTTGTTTACATAGGCTTGTCCATAAGGGACGCCTAGGGTTATCATTCATGGGTCGGGCTTGACTTGTGTTGGGCTTTTGGCCCAAAACGTGTACAATATTAGCTTAAAGTCCAACCCCGTGCACCCGACTATTCTATTACAAAGTTCCTATCACGTAGACCGACATTAAAAAAAATGACTGTTACATTCCTGTTTGACTTTGAATATTTCTAAGGCTAACAACATATGTTTTGTATTTTAGCCTAACCTTTCATAACTAACTTATAGTTCATGGCTTACACATTTGTCCATTTGCCTAACCACCTTGTACTCCTTGTCTCATGTGTAACAAGTTTTTGTCCCTTGCCAAATTTATTTTACTATAAAAGGAACATCACTAGTCATTATTTACACAAACAACACAAAAACTCTTCTCCCTTTTCTCTCTTGAAACCTCATGGCACACACACAATATTTTTAGAGTTTTCATAATTTTCTTAAGTTCTTTTTTTTTGGTAAAGGGTTTCCCCGGTAAATTATATTACACCAAAAAAGCTGTTTAAGTACAAAAGATGTAGGTTAATTCCTACACCCCAGCCCGTTACATGGGCAAACACACTTAAGATTGACAAACCAATCTCAAGAAACATCTCGCATCAAAAGCGCTACCAAGAAAACTACCACATAAGAAAGATCACCTAACTTATGAAAACAAACAAGAACAAATTTATTTCCTAACTCGACCTTTCAGCCGGATATCAAATTTGTCACCAAACTTGTCCCCTTCAGGAAATATAAATTCATCCACTTCCTCATCTGACTCAACATGCTCATTCAAATGAGACTCTTTAGTCCCCTCCACTTGTTCTTCCTCTAAATTACCCCTAGAGCTAGATGTTCCACATTTATCTTCTACGTTCATAGTATTTAAAGCATCAAAAGAATTTAAAGTAGAAGGACCTTTTACCATGTTCAAAGGATTAGTACCCACTTTAGTCGTAGGATCCATATCAGCTCCTCTTCTAATATTACCCTTTTTCTACCAATGAAAATTGGGTTGTGGTTTATTAAGCCGAATACCATCAATTTGTCTCGATCTAGGCTGCATATCAGCCTTCTTACCTTTGTGATTCTTTCTTTTGACTTCCGTAAAACCATCACTCTTTGTAGCTTCCGTGGCAATCTTAGATGGGACATTAGGAACAGTCACTGCAACATGTTTAGGACAATGCAAGAGATCATGCCCAAAAATTTTACAATCAGCACAATGAGGTGGTTTCTACTCGTATTCTACTCTAATCACTGCCTTAGTATACCCATCCCCCTTTTCATTCGAAATAGCCATAGTCACTTTCGTTTTTAAATCGAACTTCGAATTTACTTCGATTAGGACACGAGCATAACTTATTCGACCCCAAGATTCCTTACACATAAAACTAGTAAAAGCATCCAATAATAAAAGGTTTACCAATTTGTGTAGAGATCAAACTCAAACCATCCCCCGAGAAAGCAAGGATCGGCACACCATGTAACTTAACCCACACCGGAACACACGTAACCTCACCCTTCTTCAATGACAAATTAGGAGACCATTTAGTAAGAATAATGGGAGATTTTCGAATCATCCATGGACCCCTTTGTAAAACTTTCTCCAAACCCTCTTTGGAAGCAAATTTAAACATGAAAACCCCGTCATCAGTCTTCATAAGATTTTGCAACCTGAAATTACTCCAAGCATTATTAAAGTACTTTTGTACAATCGGGAATGCAAGACTTGTGCCAAGAAAATAACCCACAAGAGTGTTTTCATACCTGCTTTTTACCACATCCGCTACAGTTTGTGGAAGAACATAGTCATAACTTTCCACATTCACGTCATTCAAAAGCGAACGAAAGTAAACCCGTTCAGAATTTTGAAGATTCTCACATGAAGCCAATGCCATAGTAGGAGACCCATTCGGTGTATCATTTACATCCATATCAGTAACTTCTGATCCCCCCACATCAGCAGCTCTATTAGGACTCAAAATATTAGAAAACACCTTCATTTTTATAGTACCCGCGTCTAAACCCTCCACATCATTAGTAGGGTTTAAAACACTATTAAACGACTTCAAAGGGGGAGTATTAAACGTATTAGGGCTGCTCATTGGATTAACAATAGCAGCATACGTTGGTGTCCTTTTATCAGCAACCAAACCATCCCCCAAATGTTGAGTGTTCATCATAGTTTCGTCCAAAGTATCCTGTTCAATCTCAAATTCATGAATAGAAACAATAGGTGATATTGATAATTTCCTTGAAGGTGTGTCGTCAACAACACCCTTAGTAACATCAGCAACCTCCAAAACATGAACATGAGAATGATTATTGACAAAAGTATCCCATTCACGCATATCAGCAGCCACATCCTCCACATCAGCAGCATTAGATACGTCCTCTACATTCTGGTCCGTTTCATTACCGACAACATGTTCATCAAGACCCTAAATCGTTGCATTCAAAGTAGTATTAACATTCCTGAATGGCATCTTTAAGGGTTTACCGTCCTTTCCCATAATCTTCCCATCGATATTCTTGACACGCTTTGCTAAATCACCCAACGTCGTTCCTTTATCCTTTCTTTTGCCATTTTGCTTCTTATCCATCGAACTACTTGACAAAAAACCTCTCTCCATTATCATAAAACCCACAACCAACAATCAAAACTGATATGCCAATTGTAACAACCAAGAAATAATGATACCCTAAAAATTAGGTTATCATCCGTAACAGCAATCAAATTCCTAACCTGCTACCATATTGAACCCAGGAAAAAACCCTAAAGAGAAGATCGAAACCCTAATCTTTAAAGAAACGACACCCTAACAAAGAGACGTTAATGTATCATAATCAATTGATTAAACAACAATAACAAAACGTTGTAAGAGATTAGAGTCAAAAAAGAAAAGAGAAAACGATCAAGATCAGATCCAGTAACGCACGCCAACAAACCCTAATAAAAAACCCTAAAGCTCGATCACAACCAAAAAAAGAAACAAGTATATGATGTAGATCAGGGATGATACACACCATACATTGAATCAAAGAATGATAAAGACGATCAAAAGGAAATGAGAATTGAATCGATTAGGATTTGGCAGCAGGGGTTTTTTCACCCACACATGGAGAGAGCAGTTAAGATTTTTAGGGTTTAGGATTTAGGGGTTTAATTTTCTTAAGTTCTAGGCAAGAAAATTTTGGTATTGATATTTAGGTTATATAGATAGCTTGGGTTAGATTAGTTCACTTGTTCATCCACTTTTCATCATCTTGTAAGTAACTAAAAACCCCATGTTTTTTATAGTTATAATTAGCATCTCATTTCACTCATATTTATCATTCTTGTATCATTATAAGTCACCAATACATGGTTGTTATATAAAAATATCATTTGAAGTTTAAAAACAAAGTTACAATAAAATGTCAACTTTCGAGCTCATTTTCTTCACTTAAAATGTACTTTTTATTAAACTTATTTTTACCACACTTAAATATACTATCTTAGTTGTATCCTAATCAAAAAACGTAACTCATGGATGTGTTCTAGTATTTTTAGTTTGTAAAACAAAACCAGGTATTTAAAGGTAAAATATGGATGAGTGTGCGTTTTAAGACCTACATTTGAGTACTTTAGGCTTCGATTCTTGGACAATGACAGTTGAGTAATAAGTAGCCAACATAGCAACTTAAACGTAGCAAGTTGAACCATTAGAAATGGACAAATAACGAAGAAGTTATAGCCAAACGAAAATGGGTAAAAGTCATTCGTAACTTACTTTAACAGCATTGAAATTCAAAATTGACTTGACCAAGCTACTTTGGGACTATTTTTGGGTGCCTTGGGTTCCGATTGAGGAAACATGGTAATTGGACTTGTTGTAGCCCATATAGGATACTAAACACAGAAACTAGAAATGGGCTAAAAGGATAAGAAACGAGTGAGTTATAACCTTCCAAAGTTGGGTAAAACCATTGTACAAAAGTGATAGAAACTTTAAATAAATTATATAACTTTTGCGTAAATCATATTTTGACTTATAAAACTTATACACAAACATGTGAGGGTGACCAAAAGTTTATAAAACTCATATGCATTAGTTTCATGCCATATCATAAACCTAAAGTGTACTTATATTAAATTAGGTCGCGGTTAAAGTTTGCGCTATTATATACTTGATAATATTTCTCGGTTGTACGATTTGCTTGAGGTGAGTTTCACAGCCCCACTTTTACTCGTTTTACAATTATTTTGTAACCTTGGGGTGAGATACATGCTTGTTTTTCATACGGACACAAGTAGCTTTTAAACTTTTATGTAGTGCCTAAGTTTCCCTATTGCCATGAAGTCCTTACTATCATGAACTGATTACCATGTCAAACGGACGCATTTCATATGAGGTAGTACTTGGGTGTTTTGGCAAAACATCAAATTTCGGGGTACGAAGCTAACAAACTAGGGTTCACACATAAACATTGGTTAACGCTTTGATGTCATGAGCTTAGTGCAATCGTAATAACTTTTTATATGATATTGTATGTGTTACAATAGTCATACACTTGAAATCTTGAGGTCCACATTACTGTTACTTTAAACTTATAAACTCACCAACATTATTGTTGACATTTTAAGCATGTTTATCTCAGGTTAATAATTGCATGTTAAGCGGGTAGCTTACGAAGTCCATGATCATGTCATCTGCTGAGGGTCTCATTGGATGAAATTTTCATCATATTTATCGCTGATTGTAATAAAACGTAACTTTTGCTTATGACTTTGAGTATTTTACTCTATGTAAAACTTTATCTTATAATTAAATAAACGATGTATTTTTCTAAAATGACTCATATAGAGGTCATTCTCTTTGTATCTTGTATTCTTGTATTATGAAGTCATGACCCCCGGTTACATTTCCACTGCAACATTTTGGGGGTGTGACACATTCCAAAAGGAATAGTGGAAAATTTGCTTGTTAAAACTGATAAGTTTATTTTCCAGTTGATTTTGTTATATTAGATATGGTCGAAGATTTTAGGATGCCCATTATTCTAGGAAGACCACTTCCCGCCACTGCTCATGTTAAAATTGATGTTTTCGAAAAGCTAATTTCATTAGAGGTTAGTAACGAAAAAGTAGTATTCAAAATTGAAGAGAATTTCAATGAAACGCTTATACCCATTGGATCGGTATGTGCTCATAGGAATGTAGAAAGCATATTGGAGAATGATTTACTAAAAATAGATCACGATCTATTCCTATATAATTATGCGTCATGCATAAAAACCAATGAGTTTAACTACTTGTTGTCTATTGACGCTGATATTTTTACCTAGGGGCTTTTGCATATATATCCTTTCAACCATGAAAAATTGCATATATATCCAAAACATGCATAAAATGCATTGTACTATATGCAATAAAAACTTGTACCAAGGATATATATGTAATTATTCACTTTTGGAAGGATATATAAGTTAATCCAGGGATTTGAATATTACTCATGGATCTCAAGGCGGGACACTTCTTAGGAACGTGTATCTTCGATCATTCCGAGCAATACTTTGGTGCATTTATTTAACTACGGTGTAGCTCAACACTTATGGCTAGGCCTGTCACACCTCCAAAATATCATAGCAGAAAGGTAACTGGGGGAGTGACTTCATAGCATCATAACACACAGTAATAAAGAACGACATTTATACGAGTCATTTTGAAAAGTGATCATTTGAATTTAAAAAAGCGATATAAGTTTTCAACCGAGTACATTACAATACTTAAACCCAAAAGTAATAGTAGTTCAAAAGTTATACAAATGATCAACATTATGCAGGAAAAGACTTCGTGAATGATACATCATAAGCAAGCCATGGAAATGAAGTACTTGAGAAAAACATTGCTAAAAGTGTCAACAATAAAGTTGGTGAGTTCATAGGTTTATAAAACTGTAAATGTGAAGCACAAGATTTTAAAGCGTGTATGACCATATAACAAATACAAGGCCACGCAAGATGCATTTACTACTGTCTAAGCTCATGACACCGAAGCGTTAACCATAATCAAGAATAAAAGCCCATGCAGGTGCCAAACCCAGGACACCCGTAAAGTATCTCAAAAGAAAATGCGCCCGTTTGACATGTACTTGAGTCAAACCGGACGGGGATGTCAACCCAAATAGATCTATCCATAACAATCGTGCTTACACGAGGCAATTACCGGTTCATGAAAAAGGGCGTACTGAAAGTCATAGGTTAAAGGGTACTTAGACCTGTCTGTAAACGAGTAATTTGTACTTGTGTTCAAATGTAAAAAAGAGCAATGTAATCTTACCCCAATGTATTTCAAAACAAGTATTAAGTAAAAGTAG